>LUCM01010276.1:0-58761 GCA_008360955.1 Fasciolopsis buskii | reverse complement strand
TTCACCTGACTTTTTTCTCTCGTTTAGCGCGCCTGTAGCAGGATACAGAAAAAGACATACTCACATCACATTCTCATTTAAACCCAAACGAATATTCAATGTCCTGATCTAAACCCTAACTTGTGCATAAATTTGACAATCAGACCATTCCAAGCGCGAAGTTCTACCTACCTACCTACCTCATTCTGCATAACATTCATCGCTTCTCGTTCTTAGAGTTGCAAGCACCATAAACCTCAGCTGGCATACCTCCAGGCTGCCATCTCTCCCTTTTCCCGTTCCATTTATGCGCGTTTGCACTTGTGTCTCGCCAAGAGTCTACCATCCAGTGTCGGGCCCCATTCTCCAACGTCTGAACACATCGTGAAAACAAGCTAACCCATGGCTTAGATCAACTACCCCAGGAAGGAATAATACGACCTGCTCCACATCCGCAATGAAGTGGACATTGATTCTAGTCCGCATGAATCATCAACGTTGCAAGTCTGTCCAGATTTCGAGGCCACATAACGTGATCCACAAAGCCTGTGACTCTTTTAGCGGACAAGTCCTCCCGATTGCATATTTACTGCTGAAGCTGCCCGGCCGTGTCCAACATTCCCACCACGTTGACATTCAATTGCCACAAAGACATCCACACTTACATCCCTGTTCCAGATACCGATGCCGTCGTCTATCGCACAAATCACCCCAAAGTTTCACCTCGGCAATTGCGGCTGTCACTATACCAGTAACTGCCATCTACTAAGCCCTCAAACGTAAAGAAAGATGCAAAGAAACCCGTTTTCGTTTCACACAGGCTTACCAGCGTTAGATATATTATTCAACGCATATCATAGCAATCCTCACTCATCAATGCCGACGACGTTTCCCTTCTTTACTTCTTCCAACAAGGGTCAGCCGAAACTCTTCACCAGTGTTCTTCGTCCCTCCGCATTTTCAAATGGCTTCTAACTATTTTCTTGGATCCAGGATCCATGGTTAAATGAACGGTGTCCCTTTTCATATCCGTTTAATGCAGGAGTTCTATGGGCCATCGGTGCGCTTCCCGTCAGCTGCTTTGGTCCGTCTTTCACAAGTTTTACCTTTTACTCAGGGTCTTTGGAGACTTTATTGTCTATTTTTTTGACCGTTAAATCCGGATACTACAGACACCTCAACACCCGACGCCATCTTCAAGGTGAAATCTGCACCTGCGATACGCATTACTGGTGTTTATAAACACCGTGCTTCTCTTAGTTTGCCAGTTTCGCTATTTCCTCTCATTTTGTTCCCAGATATTTAATTGTTGTTCGATGTGACTTGCAAAACACTTGTAACATTCGATCATGCGAGAACCATAGTCTCGTTGAAAAGGCTACCTAGATAAGTATTTTGAAACCGTTTACAATCTTAAAGATATGCATCATTTCGACTCTGTCTTCTTCTGTCCAACAGCAAGAGGTCGTGGAGCCGCTGATCGCATGGCTTTCCTTTATGGCACACAAAGACTCGCGTGGCTAATTGCTGCACCTGTTTAGGGCATGCAATATACTTTTCAAAGGTGGGTGGCCGGGCATGCGCACTGTTTCCGGGTGAGATCATACTGAGGTCTTGTAAACATGGATAAACCCCCAAGGGCACGGTAAGACAAGACTGACTTCACTCTAAATACTCCGCCTCCGGCCGTATGGACTGCCGCGGCGCACTTCCCCCTCACTTAGGATTTGGCCGGTTGATCATCACCAAGTCGTTAGCGGATTCCGTAGTAAACAGAACGTGGACTTTCCAAATTTCGTGATAACAACCAGCCTTTGCCGGCGTTTTGGGTTAAGCTGCAGTTGTCAGCCCAATCTTGGGCAGCCATCCTATCGCTGATGCGGTTTCAGTCACTTGTATAGACTACCACGTTTATATCTTCGGCGGGAAAACGGTGAGTTATTTTCGGGCGGAGGCTGGATCAGTTATAACTAGCTGGAATAATGGTGTCCCTAACGTCTGCCAGTTGAGCTCGTAATATCAAGTTTGGCTGGGCACTTGTCCCCTTTACTGATGTAGTGTCCTGCAGGTACGAAGCTACCTCATCTATTGCTGCACCTAACGCCTGATGCCAGACTGTTCTGACTCGATTTTGAGTAGAGCTTGATTCCCTAAATAAAACGCCGTGTTGAAGTCATGGTAACATAGAAAAATAGCTGCCAAAGTAATTCATATCTCATTTAGGGTTTGTGGTTAAGTTTTGGAGAATGCGGACTGCAGCAAGCAGTGAGCGGCTTAGGTGATAGAATTTAGATAGGGCACTGAAAAAGGATTTGGGTTGGCATATATTGGACCGACAAGAAACAGAAGTCATTTTCCGATTTCGGATCGGCTTGACGGCGGATGGATCGAAATGTTCATTGGGTAGTTAAATAGTAACCTGATGGACATGGCTTATTTTTGAGTGGCCAGTAAAACCATTTGCAGAAGTGCAGGCCATCTGGGGTGTATTTGGTGTCCTGGTGGACCGAATATTTGTGGTTTTCAAACGTCGTTGGGTTTTCGTTAGCATCGATCTAGCCTCAGGCAATTGATTTGCAACTCTATATATTGGAATTTGAAAGAAGTTAGGCGAGCTTCCGTTTGAAGGTCAGTTGGACGGTGAACGCTTGTGGTTGAGAGGTAAGTAGCTTAAAGTTATTGGGGAGCTAAGATGGGATTCATGTGGGAAGACCTGCTCGATAAACCTCACCAGTGTCATATAATTCAGTGCATTAACTTTCACAAAAATGGGAGCAATTTTCTAAAGTACTTCGAAACTATTTGTTAGAGTATTACCTGCCTGCGTTTTTACACAATCATCAGTGCAAAATAGTATGTACATTGTCCAAATGCTAGTTTGTAAGTCCCATGATCCAAAGTAGCGGAAGAATCGCGACAAATCTGACTAACATTCTTTTGCAATGAGTGCATAGGAACCTGGAAGCTGGCATGGACAAAATTTGTCAGTGAACTGTTGCCACAATAGTGTAACGGTAAGGTCATTTGCTCCTGGACGGACTTGAATGATGGTGCGGTGCAGAGCGAAACACGCAGTTTAATAAGCCGGGAATGAAAGCCCACTAGGTAGGCATCCTAATTACAACCAGAGAGGTAATTGAGGAAGTTTCATCTATGGACGGATTTACGCTCACAACCAGGCACGCATGCTTTCACATCTTGTTGTCACCATCGATAGCCCCAGTGTATTCAGACAATCGTCCAGACTCACACTTAATCAAACGAGAATGATGTAATGGCCCCCGGCTGGTCAGCACGACATAAATGTCACCAAACAGTCCACAAGTAAGAATCAATGGAACGATGGACAAGCTGGAGGGTTCAAGGATGCCAATTAGTGTCACGGTTTCCTGAAAAGGAGATATATACGCCCACGAGTACGGTGCGTTCCAATATGCTCCTTGAATCCTTTTCCCGAATCAAAACTAAAATGGAACATGGTGCAATGATTGCTGGTATTCTGATAAATATGACAACTATAATAATAATCCGCAAATAAAAGATTCATTAAATAATTCCCTCTGAGAGTTATCCATTTCAAGCTTGCCATTGACCCCGGTTGACCACAGCGCAAAACCAATTATTTCAAGGGAAACTACGAACAAATGAAAATCAGTGTAGCGACCGGCCGCATGTTCAACCCTAGCAAATCAGAAGTCTGAGACCTAAAAATTGTTGGTCACGACCAGGGCAAGAAATGTGCATAAGAAGAGTAGGACAACTGTGAGGACAAGCAAAGAAGACGATCGTTCATTTCACGGATTGTTTATCTCGATTGGTCGTCCATTAAGTCTTTAGAGTGACCCTAAAGGATGTCATGATCCTTTCCGATTGATTGGTTGTCTAATCGCTTATTGTGCCAGAGCCATTCAATTTTGCATTATTGTCATTAAGCAAGCTTGCTTGTCGTTAGGGAAGCATTCAATATAATGCTACGGTCGCAACATATTTTCTGACGTAATAGTACGCCGTATCATGCACGTATATGATTCAAATGGAGACGCCTAGAATGTGTCTGATGTCCCGAGATAGTTCACAGACTCTATTAGATTAGTTTAACTGGAAACATTAAACGCAATATCGTGCGCATCGTTAAGTGACGTGCAATTCTGAACCATCAGTAACGTGTGTTTGATGAAGTAGGACTTTTATTGGTGGGATAACTTTTCGTAGGATAATTTGCGCAGAATGACGTGTGAACAAAGAGAGACAGAGTCTGACAGAACTAAGATTTGATGTTGCATCTATAGTGTACCAGGCAGCAAACTTTTCAACTCTCAACTATAGTTAATTAGAAGTATTTTAGCAGCAGGTCATACCATTTCTGCATGTCTATAAGCTTCCTAAAATGCATTGACTACTTGAACAGCTGATACGGCATACACCATAAATCATATGGCCGATTACTCAACTGCAGGTACGTCGGACACCGGACTGTAGACAACCCGTTGCACCGGTCGTTACCGGCATTCTTTTGCTGTACAACAGCTTCACAACGCCAGGTCAACGCCCATTAGCATGGGGATGCTCGCAAAACTACCGGAAGCCAAATCCATTGACGGCAAGTTTCAGACAAGTTGGTGTGACGTGTTCAAGATATCATCATCATCAGTACCATCAGTCACCAAGGAGTTTATTATGTTAATCTATTTTAAGTGACAAATATTTAAGTTATGTATTTCTCCAACGCGGATTGGTACTATTCCATGTCATACATAAATGAATACCACCCGGCTGAGTAGTATGTTTCATGCTTCACCAAAATTTGCTTGCATTTAGATGAAAGAAAACAGATTAGCGAATCCAGTGGTTTATCCATCGCGGTTCTGATTGCACGGGAAGGTTGTCGGTTATAACGTGCTGAAAACCACCCAGCGTCCAGCGTGTGCCCCAGTTCTCATAACTGATAGGAACTAAGGCAAAATCGTTTGCAAAGGTTATGCAAGCTTATCACGAAGGCAAGCGACCCCTCAGAAACCATAAATTAGATAAGAACTGGCCTTTTTAGCCAATTTAAAAGATAGTTCGAAATGATTTCAAAAGATCAGAGAAAAGCCCATAAAATAGGTTCTACTGATAACGATTTAGTCAATCTCTTCCTTCCCTTAATAATGAAATAACAGTGTCCATCATTTGTTCGGGAAGGGTGCCGCGGCCAACACATGGATGCCAATGGAGTAATTTGATCGGCGTTGGGAGGATTCGAACCCGCAACCTTCCTATCCAAACGCCACGACTTTATCCACTTGGCCACCGCCGGCATTTTGTACTTGAGTGTAATTTTATGACGATTGTGGTATTTTATGCTGCCGTTTTACTGTCTCCTAAGGATATGTACTGGTATAAGTACAAATATATATATGTATATATATACCTAGGGTATGGAAGTCTGCTTGATACTGTTCTTCCTTTACGTAAAGAGTAATTAACAACAGAATTCAAATATCCTTCTGATGCAATGAGCCGTATTGACAAATCAGATCGAGAAATCATGGATCCACAAGCGGCATTGTGGCACCAGCCAGTAGGAGCCAGCTCATTCTTTAACACCATGTTCATCTGACAAAAATCTCTTTGGGCAACAAAGCGTTTCGCCAGGGACTGTTTCTTGGTCCGGGTATCGTCATTCCTTATGATTATCTCGTGTAAGTATTCCAGCACAAAATCCCGGTAAAATGAGAACAGTTGAACGGCCGGTTTCGTGTATAAGTGTGTGTATTTGTGTCAGTATCCGTTGGTCACAGAAGCAGTCGCCGATCGTTGCCAATACATGGGATCCGACTATACACAAGCACCTGACTTAATTACTGAGTCCCGGCTACGAACCGCATACCAGCGAGCGAACCGAACTAAAGTAACCAAAGTGAAACTGATAGAAATCCACTGGCGTCTATAGCAGCTTCCCATGGCCTATGTAAGATGTACACGTTGCTTTGTTAATGGTAAGTAACGAAACTGGTCCGACTAACGGTTGAACTCGAGAATTGGTCATTTTTCCAACGGCCGGTACTAGATAACGTTTCAGTTTGAGGAAAATAATCTCTGATCCTGAGGCTCTAAGACTGAATGAATTACCCCGTGATAGGCACTTCCATCAGAGCCAAACCTGGGTAGTGATAAAATACGTCTGTTTTTTCTACGTGATACTGATACCGTCGCCTCATATTCATGCTGAAGCTAAGTTTCATAGCTGACCTCGTCGTCTGAAAACCTTATTTGTTCTGTAAAGCAAAAGTCCAATGATAAATTCAATGCTCTGACCTCAGCACAAAATGATACGATCAATATAGCAGTTTGAGAAGCAGAATAATTTGCTATTGTGAAGAGGCTATTATTCAGTTCAATTTGAAGTTTAGACTAAATCGTCGGCTTTATTAGCATCAATGCACACCGTCACAGTTTTATTAGTCCACCAATCCACACACACACACGTGCCCCTCCCCCCCCACACACACACGCAAACGAATACAACTACCAAAGAGACAACAAACCCTATCGATTTCGCACAGACAAAGTGATCATTCGATTGGTTTTTTCCGTAGTCTTAAGCGCTCCTTGAATCGCAATTTTTTAGTTAGGCCAGGTTCACAACTCCCACGTTCAGAAACACCGAACTGAGTTTGTCTACATACTGACTGTCTATCTATTGTGTAAACTTTCGTTCAATTTTTCATCCTACAGTCCCTCAATTTTGTGAACATTTGCACGCGACAATTTGCGGATTATGCACTCGGATTACCATATTGTGAAATGGGAATCGTGTTGACCAGATTGGCAAAATGGTTCGGTTTCTGGTGGGAACCGGAATGCAAAATCCTCCTACTTGGTTTGGACAATGCCGGGAAAACGACCCTCTTGTATTGGCTTCGATTACGCACGGCCATTGTGACCATACCGACCGTGGGTATGAATGTGGAGGAGGTACGCGTACCCGGGGCCGGAATCACTATGCTCACGTGGGATATCGGCGGACAGGAGAAATTGCGCAAATTGTGGTCCAGGTTTTTTGCTGACACACGTGGAGTGATTTTTGTGGTGGACAGTGCCGATAGTGGTAGATTTGATGAGGTGAATGCTGAACTGATCAAACTGTTCCACGATCCCCTATTGTCCACTGTCCCGTTTTTGATTTTCGCGAACAAACAAGATTTGCCGGAGGCCCAGACTCCAGATACAATCAGGAATGGCATGGAAGCGTTCCACTCGGATTCCACTTGTCAGCCGATAGTCTTAGTAAAACCAGCAGTGGCAACAATTGGCAAAGGTGTACAGGAAGCGCTTATCGAATTTGGTTCGCTAGTCAAAGAGCGAATGAAAACGAGAAAAGAGACCCAACGATGATGGCATTTAGTCCCATGGATTTGGGATTATTCAAGTTTGTCATGCAACGATTACTTAGGGTTTGTACTCGCTCATTCGGTAAGACGGTTTTCGGGCGATATATGGGCTCACTTGAAAACCTTGGGATAGTCAGTCGGTAGCAAAAAATCAATATTTTCTTTGTGATACAATGACTATGGAAAATCAATTTTCCCGAACGTCTGCGGTCTCGTTTCCGTATGCTTGCATCTTTCAAAAATGAAGCATTCAAATATATACAAACGAAGTTTTAGTGAACACGAGAGGCGCTATTTTAATATGTTGTAAAAAAGGGTTTTAAATTTGATGTACATGATATTTGAAGTAAGTGAAAATTTGTTTAATTGGTTTCCTTCTTCCGTTTCGTTAGACAAAATTGTTTTTGGATGATCTGAGTAACTGTGGTTACTAATTTTGGTAACATTTTTCATGACATATGTTTATTGACAACTTCGATTTTGTGACACAGAACTGCTAACCGGATTCGATTGTAGTCTTTAACATGTCACTAAGAAATGAGCGGAGAAATAGGTGACAATCACATTTGCTATTAAATTCGATGCCAACCAATCCCCGTCCGAGACCCACAATAGTCGTGGAGATATGTCGGTGTGATGAACAGCATTTTGTGCACGACGAAGGCAGTTCATTCTCCGTCTAATTCACCCCCGTTCGAATTATTCCAGTGAGTCGAAAATCCTATGCATGAACATATCATTAAACTTTGTGTACGTTTAGCTCTAATGGTCGGTGTATGAAATCAAAACAGACTAGCTACCTTGACCTGGACACATTTGTGACAATAGTCCCGGGGGTGGGTGCGAAATCCTCCTGTTTAGGCAGCTCTGGATAGCTCTGGTTGTACATTAGATAACGAATATACCTTTAAACTCTAGCCAGCACCATAGGCACATGCGTAAGGGATATTCGTCAAGTACAGACGAATTCTGTCGGTTTTTCCGGTTTTGTAACTACTAAATTAAGAAATTCTATTATTGACAAATGAACGAAAGGAGTGGGTTAAAATTCACCGATTTTGGGCCGTTGCCTTTTGTCTATGCATCTCATTTATGGGTTTTTGAATTAACACTTTTCTCTGAAAAACCTTTCCAAGGTTTTTGTCTCGGAACTCTCACCCTGAACATAATGGGGGATTAATAACCCATGGGAACTCTGAGCATCAGCATCACGAGGTAGTCTTGTCCTGATTATTCACCGCTCCGGAATGTGACCTTTTCTGTGCTCCATTGGAATGTTGGACGAGTACTGCAGGCAGTCTAGATACTAATGCTAATCTGTCCGCAAAACATCGAGGAGTGGCTGAGTGAAAGCCTATCTTTTTGGGTCAACTATTCTTCCACTCATTTTCATCTTTGGTTGTCCGCTCAAAGCAAACCCAACATGATGGATTAGGAGACTTCTTGGTCAGGCCTCCACCCACTCACCTTCTACACATGGTCAGATCTCTGGATTTAGTCAAACCATTCTGTATAACTCATCGGGTCATGAATGCACTGAGGACATGAAGACATTGTCTCAATACAATCGTATACACTCAAAAGTGGCAATGTATTTCTCCGAGTACCTTGGTTAAAAACACGTTGGTCGAATTGCAAATCAGTTGTCAATTCCGCATTGATTTACAATAAATTTAGAATTAGAGGTCGTCGTTTAGGACAGCGCACCACTCGTGATCTGTAAAACAGGGCTATTAAATGGTGATGTTCTATTTTGTTTATAACAGCTGTCGGAAAAAGTGCATGTATATATTTAGTCACAGAGCTGCCAAAATTTATTCCTCCAGATGTTAAAGAAAATCCTTCCTACATTTTAACCATCAGCTTCCTTGGCGTAGTTGCTACAACTCTTGGTTGTCAAAAACAATCGACAGGACAACCGTTAAACGACTATGCTCTTGTCACGGGTCAGCTCCGTTTGTTTAAGCTTTTCTGAATCACTTAGCCGCGGTTGTTTCTGTTACGTAAACAAACGAATTTAAACTAAATCAGAGACAGTTTGGTAGTTTTCTTTTTTGGTTCTCGGTTCGAAACCGTGTGCCAGCCAGCATTACATAGATTCCAGAACGACATCCTCGTTAGTCCGTGGTGTTGAACAGGCGATGTCGAAATGTCTTTTGTTTTACCGCCTGTTAGGTGAGCATACCTGCCTTACAACAAAACTAAGACAGTTCTCACTAGAATCACATTTGAATCGTTAGGAGCATGAACGCATAAGATATCCAGTGAAGCATACCGGACGAGTGGCAATAAATTCGAAACCGGTCATGTGCTTTCAAGGAATTTTTATTCATCGATCAGTATGTGAATCATACTATGGGGAAGAAAAAGCTGAACCGAATTTCTTTCTTAAAATCATTCACAGGAACAGCCGGAACGGAGTAAAAACACTATAGAAAATTGATCTATCTCCAAGCATCTCTAGACAGCTTGTGTTGGAGCAAAAATGCATAACTGAAAATGCGTCGCCATGCCCCATGACTTACGGTCTTGATGATTACTAATCTATTAGATTGGTCTGTTTTACGACCATAGAAAGATCCCAGGCAATACAAGTAAATATTACATTACTGGGATGATTGGTTACCTTCAGGTAATCAATCCACCCTCTGATTGAGAGTGCTCACGTGAGGTGAATTTACGTATGCAATTCGGACTGTTTTGGAAATCCAATTACGCGTCATTCTATTTGCGAGCCTTGATGTCCAGGTTTCTGATCGCTGTCAGTCACGTGCTAGTCGAGGCGGATGTGCGTGTCTGCTAAGCGTGTGTTTTCGCAGTTCATTGATTTAAGACAATCCAGACCAACGGACTAATGACGCACTAACTACATCCTCAAGAGGGCCAAGTGGTGGAAGAACGGAGCTTAAGCGAGAAACAAACCCGAGGTCGCTAGATTGTAGTTAGATTGCTAGAGCATTCAGCTTGAGAGCTGTAAATCAGACTGGAAATCAAATGAACATTGCCCAAAATTACAGATCACATCCGATATCAGTCAAATGGTAAAAGTGACCTCGAATACTGGAAGAGAAAGATGATTAACCTTACCAGGAATTCATTTGGAAAAGAGCAAATGATACGATAGAGTGTGAACTTGTTTCATGTCTCAAGAAACGTTTGAAGCACCTATCAGCACTGGTGAGCAAGAAAGCGAACCCGCAGGGGTAGGATCAGAAATTCGGGTTTGTCAAACAGAGTATTGGGATAGCCTTGCCGGGATCGAGTTCGGGTCGTAGTGTATGGGATTAACGATGAGCCAAGTCAAATGTTATATGCAATTTTTAATTGTTTAATAATCAAAAAGTCGAAAAATTATAAACTCTCCCAGTGGTGGTGAGTTAGGCAACGATAAAAGCTTATATAATTTCATGAAAACATTCAATCTCCTACTACTAAAAGAAGGTTCCAGGTTTATTGTGTCGCCAGTTCTACCGTGCCAATCTAAACGTACAATGTCAACTTTCGCCCTTCGTTGCCAATAGGACGGGAAAAACTCAGTTTTCTTGTACTCTTTCCACGTTAGCTTCTGGAAGATAGCATAATCCTAAGGCAAATACAGGCTGAAAAATTGGGTTATGTCTCGTAGTGGAAGGATAACCCACGGGACTCTCTAATGGCCGGAATCAACCAATCCGGTCGACAGTCAAGGCTACAGATCTCGAACATATTGGAATTTCCGGCATACTGGTTGTATTTGTCAACAATGGTGAAGCATAAGTTACTTCAAAACTGTTGCTGGCATGATTCTACACTATTCATTGAAAACAAGGAAACTGAGCGGCCAAGAAGCATTCGAAACCAGTTAGTAGCCCAATGTTTGTCAGACTTATATGCAAAAACAAGAATCGGACAATGGCAGACCGGCTCCTAAAGTTTCCAATCTCGAAAAGTTTAGTTAATGCAGCCAGTCACATTGATGCAATTCATGTTCATACGAACGAACCACATATTTCACTTGCGGCAAACAGGAGTAGAAAAATGTTTCTAGAAGGAACTTGAAGTGAACAACTGCCTCATCTGTATTTCAAGCAGACGCACAAATTGGATAGAGTTTTCATTCACTTTGCTTATCTGTTTTATCACAGAAAACCTCATTTGCATGCATATCACTCCTACCTCTATTCTCTGCCCAGATGGTCTCGTTCATAATTTTTTCTGGTGATAAAGCTAGTGTAGTATCTAGTAGTATCTATCAGTTCACGAACACACCTAATTGGATTTCTCCAATGCTTAACATGCTTTTAACCAAAGTTACATTTCGGGGTCTACCTCTTCGTTCTTGTGCCGTACCTATTGATGCGAACTAGTCTAATTCGATGGATTGTGAGTTCCTGCGTTCAAATTGTGGACTTTCAGTCCGTGGACTGAAACTTTTCAGTCATTTGAAAGCTACATATTTTAGTTCTCCAGTTAACTATTCTTGGCCGCAAATCTTATTTTTAAATGTTTGAAGAAGTCCGTTTGCAAAAGACTTCCCAGAGGTAGACTCAAAATAATTGGCAATCCAGTTTTATGAAATGCGAGATGATTCTCATTGGTATACAAGAGCCATTTCGTCAAACATTTCAGTTATTATTTCAGAAGAGGTTGGTCACTCTGATAGAACTGTCGAATTGGGAAATATCATTTGCAAATCTACTGAAAGGTTATGTCAAAACACCACGAATTTTGGGAGATCACAGTTTGACTTTAACAAATGTTCCCCACGACGGACATGTACGTTAGGTATGTCTGATCCAATGACAGATCGTTGCTGTAGTGCTTGGCGAAATCAGTGCAACGAATGGATTCTGTTACATGTATGTTGGACTTCATATACACAAACATTTTGACCGCATCTCTGCCACCATACTTTGCGATTTCACCGTGCAATGGCAAACACAGGGATAGGTACAGAATTAGTTGAATTGCACTTTAGAGTTCTATGAGTGAAATAATTTGCATTTAGGTTAACAAAAGCAGCTGAAATGCAAATGTGTCAACAAGAAGACAGACACGAACGTGCAAAACTGTGTATCACATCTGGCCATGAGAGCTGGATCGAATTTGTTTCGGGACTGCTTCTTTCAAGTTTAGATTTTGCTCGATATAAAAAAATAGTAGAAAAGTGATAGATTTTAATACGAGAGGAATCTGTTTAAACAATATTTGATTGGACGAATGTGAATAACCCGATGACCGGTCGTTCCTTTACGGATGATTCACGTGTGCCAAAGGTTTTCACAAGCGTTCAAGCTCCGGTCATGAGATTTGACCGTAAATGAGATATACTAAATAGAGCTGGCATAATGAAAATTTCATATAAAATCAATAAAGCTGCCTTCCAAGTAAGCTTGGATGAACTGGTGAAGGGGACTGGGATAAGAGAGAGAGAGACCACAGCGACGATAAAAGGAGTAGCGACAGTATGCTTTGCATCAAACCACATCAAAATCTAGGAATTGTATAAGACTAGCGAGGCTACCGTTGAACAAAGTTGGCATTGCGGAAGAAACATGGTGCATCAGTGTGAACTGCCACATTTAGGCAGTCCTGCCAACTCAGACATTATTAATGGTTGTTTACTAATAAAATAACAATAGCACGCCCAGGTCGAAAGGGGTTCAAAGCTTTTTTGAGAAAACTAAAAAAAGTCACATTTGGACGTTGCCTAAACTGACAGAAAATATGATATTCCCGACTGATTCAAAGTTGAATGTCACAGCTTGATATCGATGGCATATTTTAGAAGGACAGTAGGCGATGCAATTGTGAATGAGGTAGAAAAATAATCGTAACGTGATGTAATTTTGAGTGTTTAATCATATGACTATATAAGTGGTAACCCAATCTGTTTTCCTGGGTTCTGTGATTCTGTGATTTTTCTAAAGTGACAGTGGACGGTAACTTGCTTTTTTCCGTCTAGTGACCACGCTTGACTGGAAGATATTTAATCTAGTACTTCGCTCTAATTTTCATGGTTACATTTACCGGTCTCGCTCTGTGTAGTGGGCTCTAGTAGTTACGGGGCATGATTATTCCACTGAACAAATGTGTCATATAAAAATATAAGTTCGGGCAGAAAACAGGTCCAAGGGTATGATGGAGAAAAGCAGGAACCCGGTCGAAGTCACAGGAATGACCCAATAGGTATGTTGCAAGGAGATATCTTAATGAAGTATAGGCTTTTAAAAACGAAATACCAAAGTGACAAGCCTGCATACGGAGCACATCCACAGACGTATCCAAGGATGTTTATTTAATTTTGGGACAAGTAATGGCCATGTCATAAAGGTTCGGTGATAAAACGATAAAGTTCAAAGGTTTGGAAGTTTTGTTTTTCGCAAAGTATGCAAAAGGATGCACATGAATTGATTCGACTTGTCAAACGAACGCGTAACGCTAACAGCCGAACTCGCATTCGGTGTTTAAGTGGCAAGCTATCTGAAGCACTCCAGTAAACGCCAGTAACGCGACAATAATCTTGCAAATAGCAGAACGAATGGAAAGTTCTCCCATGAGTCATGCAAGTGATCTGCGCATAATAACAATCTGTAAGCCGATCAACAGTCAACGGAAAGAATTACAAAACGAACGGGTTCTGTCCTTGTGGATGCTGAGAAACACTCATAGTCAAGTTCACTCTAAGTTGAGGCAACATACCAAAACTAATTATGGACCAAGGAATACTGGGTGTATGTGGTTTGCTTCTGTGTTTGCAGCTCGTGTGTCCTCACGTGTCTGCTCAGGGCGATTCCAAGCCACTGAGAGGTAGATATAGTTGTATCACGCTTCCAGGAGTGTGTTATAAAACTACAGCGACAGTAACCGTAATTTCCATGAGCTAACGAAACATATTTCGGGATGTTGTCTAGCAGACATTCTGGACCATCGATGGAGGCAGTTTTCAAGAAGCAGAAAACCCGCTCATTATAGACTGAAGGAAAATGTTAAGAAAACCGAAGATAATAACCGTTGATCAAGATGATAAATAGTCATTTGAGGAGTGAATCAATGCAATATCCAGACCGTATCCTGATTCCGTGTCAGTGCAGTTTACTAGCGGCACTGTTCCCACAGTAATCTAATTCTCTGCATCGATATGAGCTTGGTCGAACGCACAGCGTACTGACTGTGTGTAGCATGCATACGCATGCACACATATATGACGTGTCAGAATACTTGTCGTGTGTCTGATTTTATTTGACTAGAAACAGGGATATAAAAACACATCGTGAACTGAATGGGGCTAGTGAGTTACCCTTGACCATTTGTCCGTGCGTCATTTTCAGAAAATGACTGCGGCCAACCGAGGCAGCCAAGTGGAGAAGTTGACTGACCTTGAGGATGGAATATCCAATGTAAGATGAATAAGAAAAAATAAGATATCTCTGACCAGAGGAAACTTTGCTGTCGTGAATAATAACTGGTGTGCAGAACCCCCGTAATTTTCGGGTCGAACAGAAAAGTGCACTTGGCACTTCGAGTTAGCACGAGCACCCAGCTTTGGATGAACATGTTCAGAATGATCGATAAATTATTCGTGCAGAATAGCTTCTCCCTTAGTTGGTATGATACAGAGGTCAACTAAACCAAAGGCAATTAAATGACAAGTGAGAGCATGGTTACATTCATCGATGAGAGAGAATTAAGACAGTAAGGGCACTAGGAAATATACACACATATTAATATTCCTATTCATCGTACATTAGATGTTCCACCCGTTCGCTGGACTTATTCGAAAGATTTTATCTATCCTACCACAATAGGCAGCGTATTTTGGTCGCAACCTCTATTTCGGCAATGACACAGACACATAGTCAGGGTTAAATCACCAGCCCCACCCAGGTCATGAGTCAAGTGCTTGCATACCAGATTATGTTCAGGAAAATCGGATATATTCAATTCGATCACTAAATTCGAGGTAATGTGACAAAGCTGTGGCAGCTTTGGTGTATAGTAAATTGTACGCCCTCTAGTCCGAAGTTCGCGAACATAGTTTTTTGAATGCAAAATCAGAAGTGATTCACTCGATGCAATGTGATGGTGATATTCAAGAATAACTGGGTTCTTAATTTTAATTTCGATTTACTGGAATTGTAGACTTGTGGTTGTTTGGCTCATGTATGGATTACGTTCCAACCATGCCATGTTCGTGTACTTACTCGACGACAGAATGTAACCTGATATCAGTATCTGTGCAAAATCAAATTTTGTGTGATCGCAGATATTCTATGGCGCTTTCGATCCAATGAGGTCGATCAAATGCTAACTTCACCTACGCCGAGTAGCGAAATTACTAGGAGTGCTAAAACATCTGCTGAATTTTACCAAGAACAAACTGGACGATAAAAAAGTACCTTTCTTTCCGCATTTCATTGATAGAGATTCTTGAGGTTCGGTGACACATGTCTTGTTTCCAGTACCTCCGGTTTAGGTGTCATGCATACAACAGGCGAGTGTGTTCTTATTTCGCTCATTTTCTGGCCCGTAAATTTTGTCCTTTTTGATTGAGGAAAGTTTGGACATGTACAATGTGTTTGTTGTCCAACCCAAGTTTGTCAGACAATCACTGATTCGAATTCCAACCACAGTTCTACGGACGTGAATCCTTTTTTCCCTGGTCTAACTGTTTTGGACAACACATTCCATATCGTTAATTCATTACCTTTGACCATTGGTAAATTATAAATCATCTATTATTGTTTGGATATGTTATTTCAAACCCTGTCCATTTGCCCAGATCCGAAAGCGACAGATATAACTATTCATGACAACAGAGGCTATTTTGTACCCATTCTTGGTTCACTATTCGTTGCAGCTCACAGGCCTGATTATTCTCGAGTTACCTGTGAATGCCCATTTTTCTTTCGGATCCCTCTCAGCATGAATTGACTGTTCTTACTAAGTTACATGGGACAGTTTCCCGACTCAGGTCAGTGAAATGCAACATGAAATCGAAAACGATATTCCCAAATTTTGCATTTGTGGTGCGCGTGAAACCTAATCAAACTGGAAGCCTCTGGTGGCCGCGCATTGATACAGGTCCATTCCTGCCAATATTCGTCAATTGGTCATTTGGATCTAAATGAAAATCACGAAAGCGGGAACAGATTACTCGCGGACTTATGGGTCTTCATATACAGTCGCTAAATCTCCTCGATGATGAATAAGAATGAGAAATATTGCAAAGGTGAAGTTCAAAATAATATGCGGAAGAGAAAAGATTACGAATACATGAACTCCATCGGGTGCGGCCACTTCGGCGATATCAGACCACCAGTGCAGCGTGGATAGTCTGACAACGGAAAAATTATCCACCCTTAACAAACTGCATGACTACTATTGACAATGAAACCAAATCAATAGCTAAACTGCCTCAAGTTCCCCATGACGCAATGGGCTCGTGTGTTTGTAGTATTATTCACCGAAATGCCAACGTGTTCATTGTCCTGTACCGTTTCGTACGTAGACTGATACACTTACATCCTCTAAGACAGAAAGATTTCTTTCAACACCAGTAGTCTTACTTCGGAGCTGTTATTTCGGCCCTGAAATCCGAATGGACTAGTACTATCGGATAGGTAACTTATCAATAGAAGCCTAGAATTATTCCTTGTGGTCTCATGATCCCATTTTAAGCTTTGCCATTTTGCGATCATTCACGTTTCAGGCATTCGGATGTCAAACCAATGGCACCATTAGCTTAACCAAAATGTTTGTGACCAAAATCTGATACACTCCTTGAAGTTACTTCTCAAAATTTTGAAGCTGTTCACGTAAAAAGCATCGAATGTCTCGTAATCGGCTTACTTTGTGGGTTGCTGATGAATCATGTCACTGAGGTCATGAAAATTGCTAAAGTTCCTTTTAGGAAACTATCACACGCTGGTGGTGGTGCTGATGGTTTTCTAAGTTGACCAGAAATAAGCTGAAAGTCAAACCCATATTTGGATCAGTCTAAGAAACCCAGCGAAGGAATGTGATTTGTTGAAAGAAATTGGTTGTCATCGCGTGTTTTCTAAGTCTCGTCTAGCATAGAACTTCGAATCCACTGTCAAAATGCTGCTCAGTTACTTAATCTTCACTTACTTATAGCATTTCATTGCACCAAGTAGCAGCTACGGGGCTTTCGTAATTTGAAAATCAACAAAACACATTAATTAGGTACGGTTCAGTTATGCTAGTCTGAAACACTACCACCGTTGATTCGTTTACTCACACTACTGATCTAAATGATCGCGTACGTTCGGAGTCCATTTGTGCCTAAAACGTTTGCCGGTAGAATACCTGAAATATTATAAACGATGCCAAAGAGAGCTTTCGAATATGCAGAATACAATCCACCATTAGAACAGTGTGGTAGTCAAGACTGACTGTGCTACTAACCTCTGTTTTTCCTACTATATTTTTGTGTGCTGATAATATTCCCTTTTTTGTCTGCATTTTGTAGACAGACTGTGCGGTATGTCACGCCGCGTTCGTATTCCAGTGTCATAGTAGACTGCGCTCGAATTTAGTCCCCTAATACAAACAATATCACACACACACACACACACACGGTTTCCTCATATTGACACATGCCACTAGACTAAACCACGTATATCACATTCCTCATATCTACTAACACCGAATAACTGCAACTGTGTTGCTTGATGAATTTCCTAACTTCTGTAGATCAGTGACCAAAAGGTAGACTGAGGATACACAGAGCAAATGTTCCCTAGGCTAGTCATGTTTCAAATGAAATGAATGCACATTCCAAGACGCAAGCTGATTGGGATCAACCGTACCACGTTCAGAGGCGTGTGTTTCAAACTTTATAAACAAGAACACCAGTGCATCAGCATAACACTGGATGTTAAAACTGTTTTAATTTGTTAGCTGATGAGTGACTTTCCTCTGATAAACACAACGTGAAATTTCGTTTTGTTAAGACAACTGGTGAATGCCTTATGCTGTGAATGTCTGGAATGAAACTTTTGTACCACATCACAAGACCGAGAAATTGTTGCAACTCCAATTGGTCTATGGATGCAAATATTTAACTAATCGATGCCAGTTGAGATTGATCAGGATGATCCCCATTTTCTTTAGCGATTGAGGTACAAAACTGTGATTTGGGGAAGAAAAAGAAAATTTAAGGATGAGTAATTTGAAACCAAACAGTAGGATCCCGTGTTAGGATACTAGTTAAAATTTAGCTAAGGTATTGATCGGTATTTCGTGACAAAAACAATACAATATATCAAGGCTAGTTTATATAAATGATTATTCAACACTGTGCTCATCAGTTGTTCCAATCTAGCCGGATCACGTCTCACCCCGACCGTTGATCTTCCATGCAGACATAGGCTAAGAAAGGAAACCTAACGTTAATGGCTGTTTTTTCATTCATAGGCTTCACGCTGAAGGTAGACGTTCGACAAATCAACTTTTGAAAATACGTTTTCCCCATTCTAGTTGGAAAGTAAATCATCTGGAGTTCGAAATTGATACCAATACTTATCCAAGCTATCATGGAGTCAAATTAGAAAGTCATTATTTATTCCAGCAGGCCGATTTGACATTTGTCATGTGGGTACAACCCAGACAGAATAGCTGGTTTGTTTCCCTTGTTTCATCGGTTTGCATTTGGCTGGGTTCCGATCTCCCGATTTCAATGCGATTTTTGGTAGAGAAAAATGCTGGCAAAATGAAACCGATAAGGAATATGATTTTGCTTATGGGATGGCTCCAGATTTCGCACTCGGTCCGAAAGGAACTGGAACATTTCGGTGAGGCCTGTGTGAGTAAACGTCGACCTTTCTGAACTTTGGTTTGCAGCTAGCTGCATTTCAATGCAAGTCACTACGTGATCAGATCGTAGAACCTCAGAGAAACCAACAACCTAGGCTACGACCAAAACATTTTCAAAACCACTAACCTGTGCTAGCTACGTTTCCAAAGTCACATATATCTGACACGGTGGGGAGGACACTGTAATCGGGACATTTGTGTCAAAATTACAATAACTGGTATATCCTGTAACGGAAGTTGACTGCTACAGTCAATTCCAAGTTCGAGGTTTGTAGAAAATGTCGTGGTGATTATAGCCCGGAGCGGAATTCGCGATACTCTGGCACGTCGAACAACATGACGACTGGATTCTCAGATGGTTTTGTTTACCGCTATTCTGTCTAACAGTAGCCCACTGTAAGCGTAAAATGATCGTTTAGTTCGATGCCGTGACTATTCCGGAGGCTATTTGTCAATGACCTGCAACTAGAACTGCCTAAATCTGAATCTGAATACGGGAAAGAGGAATCAACAACAGAACTGTATGTAATCGAAACCTATTGCTCAGAGATGAAGTGAATTCTTTCAAAAGCGTCTCCGTGAGGTTCTTCTCTGTGATCAACATGCGTTCACCCTGTCAGTATAAGCGAAATCTGTCCGGTAGAAATCGACATTAAATCTACGCCCCACAAACTAAATGGACTAACAGTAATTGCTGCAGTGCTATCGTTTCAGTGGCTTCACATTGTTAGCTCACTTCTAAAATCCGTTAACTTGAAGCATTTAGCTGTTAGCTCCTGCGAAAGCTGTTTTTTTCACAAGGCCCGAAAGTGCCAGTGGTTCATTGTAAATTTTGCTTCATCTTTAAATGTCAAATGCGATATAGAACCCAACGATTTCTGCTGGTCATTTGGGGACCAATGGAATTGAAAATGGTTGCATTCCTATTCTATACAATCAACATCCGGGTATGGTTTTCTCTTTTAGATGTCCGACTATTTTGTGACAGTTATATCGCACGTTGTGATGTACTTTTGTTCACTCGTGTTGAACGGAGTTCGAGCGCAGTGTTCTCGGGTAACAAATCTCGAGCTGGATGTGGCAATTTGTAATCACAGTGTTTAATGATTGTGCATTATTACAGTTTCTACCAAAACAACCTAACCTTGGACTGTTCATATAGGAACATGTGGTCTAGCAGGATGGCAGTAAATCCATAGAATATGCCACGGCCGAGAAGAAGCAGCTGATTCTCATTCTTTCTAAGATCTCAGGCAAGTATGATATATATGAATACCAAAGAACCTAAAGAAGTTTATATGTTTGCCGGTGAAAAGAACATAGCGGAGAACGGAGGTACAAAACGTAATTATTTTATTACACATTGAATGACGAATAGACGTCTTCCTGGTAAGTTGCGTGACTATCCCCAGCCCATCGTGTTCCCCTTTTCAATTCGAAGCCCATACACTTGCGTTCATTTGCGGCACTAACTCAATATCAGCTTGCGGGAGTGGTAACCATGTTCGAAACACTGACGCCAAAGTCACTTTGTTGGTTGGTCGTAGAAACTCGAACGTCCTCGGGTGGTTTGCTTTTCGATGCAGATTATTGGAATCTGTGTCTTAAGTGACTTCTTTCATGCTGTTCGGCAATGGTTATCTCAACTTTATCACGTACCTCGGCACAAACCCAGAGGTTCTGCACATGATCTTAATATTTAATTACCGTTCGTTTTGTCTTGTGACTGTAAATGATACAGAAAAATGATGATAAATCCAGCATAATCCTGCGTCCACAGTTGCCGATACCTTTTAGGAAAGAGACATGGAAAACAAAGGTTCACTGTGCACGGCTTTTACCGAGTAAAAGGAATGCGTGTTCATAGACATCCAGGGACGGGGATTGACAAGTATTGTGTGGGCACTTGTCTCCAGCTTTGAATTACCGGTCCGCTCAAGGGAAAGACTTTAGTCCGCTTGCAAGTGACATAAACAAATGTGCTTTTTCAGTAGTATTGACTACATTTATACATTACATTCATAGTTAAAGCAAAAATGCAAAAACTGGAACAGAAGACGTTATTAATAGACATCGAATGCATAATACCTTGAAAGAAAATCCGCCGGAAGCACATACAAACACCGCCCACGTTACCGTTTAAATATCTACTAGCTTCAGAGATTCTAACGAGGACTAACAAATGTTTGATGGCCTCGTACTTCAGTATCAACGCTCACTGGTAATCCACACCGGGCTGCAGTGGAGACAGCATGTTGAATACCTTTTTGCTGTGAACAGGATAAGGATTTGAGTTCCCCATTTCCAAACAAAACTTAAGCCGCTACGTCAAGTGACCGGAAAAGCTAAACAAGGAAAAGCGTTCCACCCTTAGAGAAAACTTCGAACATAGGATCGACCGAAAACAAATTGATAATACGTCCTAAGTCGAATGAACGTCAATAGACTACATAAGGACGCAGGATCACATGGAATCTTTAACCCAATAACGTTTCATTGAACTTTGCCAGGGGGTTCATTCACACCACATCATACTAGACTACCGAAAACATGGTGCATTCCTGCAACACAATCTGCTATGGTAAATCTATCATATCACAAAACTCCACAGCAACCTTTTGGGTAAATCAAACCTGTAAGAGAGGCATTTGCTTCTGGCAGTTTGAATGGTGACTCGGCCGTGGTGGAATCTGTGTAGTCTGACGATTTTCCGATCAAACGAATTTGTTATTTCGATATTCGACATTAACAAAGGACTTAGTAAGATCAGTTGCACTATTGAAAACTAAGTCACAACCTATCCTCTTAAATCTGCGACTTGTCCTGAACGAATTTTGCGAAGAACTGTTTTCATCTATATATAAATATATATATATATATATAGCAAGTTGGAGAATGACGTTCTCTCTCGTAGCTCAGGTTAAATAGGATAGCGTTGGTTTGTTCGCTGAGCTGGGCAGTTTGATTGCAAACGTTTCATCACCTATCGAGGTGACTTCGTCAGCGCTATGACGTGGTGGCTCGCCACAAAATGCATGTGAACTTAAAAACCTTTTTCTACTTTACCTTCCCCTACGAATCTGAATACATAATCAGGACAAAGGAGTAATTGAATGCACCGGTTGATGTGCATATTCTTGAGCGGTTTGGAAAGTTGTGTCAAGTTTACGCGAGGTGAAATATCTGATTGAGCCAGGTCATAAGGACAATTCAATGAATGCGTTCCCTGCATTTTGTCGCACGTCTTGCGTAGCACAGACCACGAAATTTATACGTTAAATTCAATAGTTTACACACAAAGATAAGTGGCACTTTGACGTTGCATCATCCAGATGACGTTAGTTACTGTCTTGACTGATTCAACACTGCACTGTTCATTTCGCTGCATCTTAAGCCCACTTCGTGTTTCCGCTGGCGCACAAATCAACCCCGCTTGTTATTGCTTAATCATTCAACTGAGAATCCGTCATCCCGTTTGCTTGACCAACCGGCCATCACTTTTATTGGTTTAGCACTATAATATGAACGGATTCTGTTCGACTAACTGACACCGGCAATCCGACCTGTTTTACCTATTGTGCACAAGTGCTCCAAGAAGGAGTACAGGGTAACGAGACAGAAGTTTCCCGTTACCTTGTTACACTTTGCGGAACAGAGTCCAACGTGACGCAATGTTGCAAAAATGGCATATTGTATGATCGTGCGCTACCCTTTCAGTTGTATCTGCAGGAAACCCGTTCTTAATTACTTCAGTAATTGACAATAAGTGTTCTTTCGTTGCTGGAGTATATATATACATATATATATATATATTTACAAACTTAGTGTCGTTGTGGTAAAATGGTAATAGTACCACAGAAAAGTTTTGAAGAGTGGGAAATACTGACGTGGGAGCCAACAAATTGTGACTTTCTGTGTTAACACCGTACACTTTACGTGTTATTTTTTTTCGGCGTTCTACAGCTAGGCCATACGATATCCGCACCAGTGACTTTAGTTCTAAGCCATGTGCGTCAGCATTGTCAGTCGACAACAATTTTCGACTACTGAGCTTCAACCAAAAAGGCGAGAAGTACCAAACATGGCCAAAACCCGAATTAATGTATTTATACCTGACGGTTTTCCCACATTTTTTAAAATTTTATTCCAGTCATTCGGCAGCTAATATAAACAGCTTTGAAGATATCATCACTCCAAGATGCCTGCTTCGTGAAACCTTTACAGACAATTCTATTCAATCATGAGCACTCATATTGCGGATGTTTCTCCGTCGAACACGATTTTCAGTCTGCTGAAGTGCACCTACTGATTTTGGATTGTGAACAAACCAAGTTGTTTGGAATTCTGTACCTTGCGAGGAGAATTCGGAAACAGCATTCCAAAAAACGACAAGGTGAAGCTTCTCTCTGCATGACTAATTTCTGTTTACGGGTTTTTCCCAAATCTTTACATCAAATCATGATAAAACCGCATGACATTTTTATCTAGCAAAAAGCAAGAAATCCATGTACGAATGTGAATTGTGTAATTTTTTAGATGTTTCGTGTTTGCACTTTCCAATAGATCGCTCTTTCCTCGTTCCCGTTAACATTCTCTTATCCTTTCTATTTGACTTTTGCTATCATATGCCGTGTGCATGTCAACGAATTCGCGCTTACACGGTTGCGTGAATGGTAGGTGGCCGGATAGAATTTTGGCCAATCAGACGCACCGACCTAGAACTCCGCAGAGAATTGATCCAATAGAAATCCAGTCGATCTTTATTTACCTCTCAAATTCGGTGAAACTCGGTCGGCGTTATGACTGTATTCAGTGGTGAATTTCTGCTGTCTATTCGCCTGTATTTATTTCCCAGACTGAATTTCAGTTGATCATAGGGAATGAATGTAGATTTTACTTTAGCTTCATTCTTACTTACGGTTCTTTTGGTGTGTAACGCAAAACAATGGACTGTCCGTGAAAGAGTTCACTACCTACTAGCCGGCTATGATTCTATTGGACGTCCGGTTCAAAACGCCACCACGCCTATCCAAGCCTTAATTGATGTTGTTCTTCAACAGGTTGTGGATTTGGACGAGAAAAATCAAGTCCTAGTCACATCTTTACTGATTCAGCTGAAATGGCGGGATGAGATTTTATCTCACAAACTGCAGATTTTGCGAGCACTCATCCGACGCGATTGGCAACCGACGGATCAAACAGATTCCAACGGGGGTGGCAACTTGTTTGATGTGGACGAAATCAGTTTTGTGCTTCCATCCGATCGCATTTGGACTCCGGATTTGTACGTGTACAATAATGCAGCAGATGGCAACAAAGGAATGCTAAGGGTGGAAGAAAGTCGCCTCCGGGTTAGCGAATGCGGTGAGTGGAGCAACATCATTCGGTGTTCACGCTGTAAAACTCAACATGAGTATCAAAATGTTTTGATTTACGCTAGGATGCTGTGCCCCGATATGCGTGTATGTGTGTGTCTGCGTGTGGATGAAGATGACGACTGTGAAGGATCCCGTTTTGTCGACCACAAACATGTCTGTTTTAAAAATGAAGAAGCGCATTTATGATCCTCTTGAGAATGGGAAACTTCACATAAAACTCCTTCGTAGTTAAAATTTCCAAAGAAAATGCAATCTCATGATTATGGCCAATTGTCAATCACTCAGGATCAATTTACCTCCGGCTGATCATAAATCAATCTATCGTTTGTGTTTTCATGATTTTGCTTCCTTTATCTCGAAAAGACAGAGTATATCACTCTTAGAAGGAAAGCCATAGCCAACGGAGTTTTACCAGGTGAGGAAGCTGGCCCGTGGTAACCAGAATCGAACCCGGAACCTTCATGCTCAAACGCCATAACCTAGTCCGTTTGACCGTTCCATGCCGAAGTTTTGACAGATTCGATCGCTAATTCACCACTTGTTTAAAGGAATACCATAGATGCTAGACAGATAGTAATTTCCAAAATCTATTTAGCGAATACCCACGGTTGTCACGTCGAAACTCCAAGTTCGAGAACTAACGAAACCAGGGTCCACCGAAAATGTATACAGAACGGGTTTTCGTTAGTCTTATAAATCGCCAACAGTGAATCAGTAGCAGCCAAATATTCACTCTTCGACAAAAACAACCTCGCGGAATATCGTCGTGAACAAACAGAGTATTCGTAGTCCTGAATGCTGGCGTTATTTTTCTCACCAAGAAAAGATACAACGCACAATAATTAACGCTTCTTTTGGATCCTTGCAAACAGTATACCACATTCCAACACTCATCCAACAAACTTGAAGCCGGTTTTCAACTGACGTTTGTTTGCATCTTTTTGTTCTTCTTGATGGTTAAGCAATTTTCCGTATAACTATCAAATTCAGAACCGCACTCTTGGATGTATCCCACTTCTTACTGAAATGTACACTTGTAGAACGGTTACGGTCATGGGTTAAAATAATCCTGGTCTTGGGCATCTTTTTAGCTTTGAATCCTTAACTGTAAGAAAAAAATTCCTCGGAGCGGACGAATTATGTCAGTCTTGAGTCAGTGAGGTTTGACAATGACTTCATTGGAAAGGCAGCGCAGCATTTAAGTCTCATGATCGTCCATCAGACTGTATTTGCCTCTAGGAAAAGTTTGACCATTTACACCTACAGTCCCCACACTTTACTCATTTTTTTCTCACAGGGAGCAGTGTACTCCATTTTGTTTTATCTCGAATTATGACGAACCAACTGCTTTCTAAACAGCAACTGTCAAACCGGGTTGTCACACACCTCAATGTTCGAAATCTTTTAAAGTTTGACGTAGGTCCACGCGAACTCCTTGTAGTCTTCGAGTTTTGGTGCTGTCGATGGGTTTGCGGAATCATGAGCTCAGATTTTTCCCCTTTTCACTAAGTTAAAAAATAAAATTTAACAGTTTTATACGTAAGTTTTTTCCCCGTTATAGAAACTGCCGATTCAGGAAAGCTGACCACGGTTAACATCGAAAATCAGCTTGTCCGAATTAGTGAAATCAAATTTAAGAGACGCACGTCGTTGACTTCATGGGCAGCTTCATTCCAAAGATCTAAAAATACGGAAAAGAAGTCCTCAAACTATAGGTTAAAATTGACCAATCACGGAAGATATTGCAGACGTGTGCAATAGGATGATCGTCTGAAATACACGATGGAGCGTATCGGAATATCGAAATTCTGTCCATAATTTGCAAGATGGCTCCCTACTATTTGGGGTCAGTCAAAAGATCAAGATCGTGATATTTCAACTCGGATATCCTGGGGTTTGGTCGCCGATCAAATCCCCTACTAGGTAGTGCATTCTTGGACAAGACGCGCTCTCTGAAAATGGTGTACCATGGTATTTCGCTAACAAAGGGGTTAAATGGCCGAAGTGAAATGTATGAAAGTCGCGTGAGTCAGGGACTCGCTTGATGTGGGCAATTCCAATAGCCAGTGATTCTTTGATGTTTTAAGTGCCATTTAGCAATATTTAGGATTCTTATACTTTCCATTTTTGGGAGCCCCAACTTGCTTCATTCTCTGTAGGTGCGTCCTATGGCAAAACTTTACTTCTTTCAGTGGAAATTACACTCCGAATAACGGTTCCCATGGACGTAGATTTAATTAAGCACGCGGTCCCCAGGTTTCATAGGAGGATGAAGAAAGATAAAGATCGTTCATTCACGCTTGGACACACTACACGAGCACGTCCACACGAGTACGAATACATGTGCGCACATGCGCACCCAAAATCCAAATACAAAGCCAAAGCTCCAACCAGGCATATCATCCCAGTGCTTTCCGGGTCCTGATCTCCTGAGGACTGTCAGGTCATTCCGTTTGCATGTTCGCGTTTGTTAGCTCTGTTCGATTCGGGGCTACATCCGACGATCGCCTAATGTCAACAAACTGCGTAAAACTTACCTTCAGTTTGATTAACTGAACGAATGCCATGCCGTTAGACTGTTCAGGCAACTTATTATCTGCGTTTTTGTTCACGTGACATACATAATCTGAGTGTTGCACCAGACCAATAAGCGACAACTAATTGCCATGTTTTTTCTGATCAATTTTCGTTTGCCTGTTACCTTGTACACCTAGATCCTCATTGTCGATTGTATGTATGGTTTTTAGTTTTACTCTCCCGTGGCGATTTTAGAACCAGTTCTGATTTTCCGAATACTGTCTACTGGTCACAAAAGTTCATATCTCCTGTTGTTCTACTGCTCTAATTCCACTATCATTTCAGCACTGCTTGTAATCTGATGTGGCGTAACCTATAGTATTCGGAAATTCTACCTGGTTCTTAACCGAAACTATTTGAGATCTATAAGACAAATGTGTCAACGCACATGTATTTCCTTAGACTACTACCCAGAGTGCAAATGTATACAGAGATGATGAAATTTATGGGAACATAGAATTCCGAAACTTTGAAAAAATATAGAAAGTGCGCCTTGCTAAAATGAAAGTGGAGGCAGACTAACGGTTGAGACTAGCAGCCATTGGACGGTCTAGTGACCAGTTACCTAATTGTAGTAGATTCTAGTCCTATTTGAATAACACCATGTGTTCTTGTTTAGATAAAGACTAGTATATGACAGAAAATTTTCTGCAGTCAGCATCCTCCTAATTTCCGGCCATTTGCTTTTTCCATTTTTATCCTTTATTTGTTTTGTTCTTTTGTGATCTCGGCCAGCCTACTTGGTCGTTGGTAAATTCAGACTGCAAAAGTGATTTGCTAATAAACAAAAAAACAAGACAACACAAAATGAGGTAGGTGGCATTTCAAAATTAGGCATTAAGATGTTGGCAATACAAACTAACAAGATGAAAGTTCTCTTTTGAGGACCTGCCGTCAGCTCACCGGCAGATTATAAGCTACACTGCCTATAGAGCAAAGTGAATGGGACTAAAATAGCCAACTTTAATATACTTATGATGGATCCGTTTCTTTCAGACCAACCCATTAACGGATGTCATTGAACACCGAGTTTCAATAGTTAAGGCTTACGGATGTGAAGCATCCGCAAAACATGTATAGTGGTTTGAATCACGTTAGTGTATGCTAGTCAATACTCCCTTGATTCACTTTATTCCAGTACCGATAAAGTAAGTGCTCAAAAATGGTCAATCACCAACCTGATAGAAAGTTGTCCATGGTCTTAAATATTACACCTGGTCGTGTAGAACGTTACTGTTGTTGTTGTTGTTGTTGTTGTTGTTGTTGTTGTTGAGGTCCACTGGCGTGAAAGTCAGACAGAACCATCCTGTTTTGGGTTATTTTTTAACACCAGAACAAGGAGCACAGTGACTTTTGGCATGATGAGAACGAAGCTTGCTTGAAAACTGATCACAAACAAATTGACTGCTGAGTAATAGCGGAAATGTTCGAATACATTGTTGCCATGCCGTGTCAACAGCTAACTTCTCATCGGAAACCACAAAGTTATTGTACAACGTTCTACTAACAGTCGTGCTTCTGAAGTGAGGCACGAAGCTAGGATGAACGACTGTTAGTCAAAAACATTAACAAGTGTGCCGACCCGGCTGATTATAAACGTTTCACGGAATGTCAACATTAAATGACAATGCCCTTAGCCGTCACTGAATTTTGCAAGCCACAGACCATTGCTCATCGGTGAACTACGGCAGGATGAGGAGGATCTTTTGCATGAGGCGAAAACATTACAATCAACCAAGGGAAGCTTTGATAGTAGACCGATTTCAATAGTACATTGGATGTGACTTGTAACCAGCAAAATCGGGTGACGGATTCGGGTGCCATATGATTTTACGAACCGTTTATAATCATCCCGGTCAACATATTGGCTAAAGCATGCGTCATAGCTTCGAGCCTCACTTTTAATGCAGTGAATATGCTCTGCTGATTATTCTCAACAAGGATGAAAAGCTGAACAATAGTTTCGCGATTTTCAATGGCAAATTAGATATTTAGAATCTATGGCGAATAGTTGGGAAATTCACTTCAAATACACGGTTGTAGGTCACCTAGTATTGCGATAATTGTAAAATTTCCAAGACATACGGTGAATGCTATAACTATTAGTGAAAACAACCCAATACCTTTCAGCAGTATTTGGTAATAGCTTCTAATAGAAGCTCAGTTGATTTTCTCATCGTCTACAAAATATTCTAGTTTGAATTTCGTGTTTCAAAATACACAAAATTTAAAACAAGACTCATAAACTCTTTTCTTGGGTGACCAGATTTCATTTGCTTTGATCTAAGCAACGAAGGGCACTGAGTCGGTCTTTCGTGTAACCGAGCTGACGAGCTCCGTGGTGTGTGAACCAGATTTTGCATCCATTTCCACGGAAGGGACAATGGTGTTTGTAGAGAGTCGAATGGTGCAAACAGAGAATATTTACTACATATTGTTCAGCGCCACATTCTCATTTGCTCGTTCACCGTTGACAGTCACGAATTTTTGAGGGGAAGTTTTCATAGAGTACCCGTGATCTAGTAATCATTTTAAAGTGGCTAATTATATGTGCTTAAATGTTGGTTGTTAATTATTACTCCGGCTCTCAGGTGAAGTGACTTGGAATTTGCCAGTGACCGTGCAGAGTTTGTGCAACGTGGACGTCCTTTACTTCCCTTTTGATCATCAAATTTGCGATGTGCGAATCGGGTCGTGGATGTATGATAAGGCACAATTTGAGCTTCATTTAGCATCACGGTCAAATGACTCCAAAGCAATGCTAAACGGAATTATGGAGAATGTGGAATTAGGGATTCCGGAGGCGAAACTCTTCGTTCAAGAGCGGATCACCGTGGACAGGATGAAATTCTCGCAGGTAAGAAAAGTAATTTTCCGGTTATTTAGATTAAATGGTTAAGGCATTAATGTGCATGAAATTCATATTTCATACTCGATTTTTCACAAATCACGAAGGATATTCGCAACGATCGTTAGACACGTATTATCCAGAATACGAAATTTTGGTCCGATGACTGTTAGCATGAGTGCACTCAGGATGAGCGGGTTTACGCATCCTTACTTCTATCCTGTTTGGGGTTCGTATGGTACTTCATGAACAGTGATTCCCTGTAAATTAAAGCATTTCGGTTGACAGTTAATCGGTTTTCCGATGCATTGCTTGCAGACACTTGGATCTACCTTTTGCATTAGAGGTGCTCCAAACTAAAACTAAGACATCCTCTGACATAAATAAAACGTTCCCTGGTATGGTTTGTCAGTTGTTCAGGGGGCCTATTCGATGATGGGACTCAGTTCGCTTGTATCATTCTTGAGAGATTTGTGCTCCACTCGCAATGCACTCTAAAAGGCCTCGAGGCACCGTTCTGTTTTCCTTTCTTTTCCTAAGCTGCTGTGGTTTGGTCGTAATTTGGTATTAGGGCTCAATACTCCAAACTGAATAACCATTTATTGTTGATCATCCGATGATCTTAATCATTCCCTTTGTCGCCTAGTTCATTTTAATCAAACATCAGTCCCAGTTTACTTGTCAACACAAGGGGCTTAGTCTGTCAAGCAGATTAATTTATACGTTGATAACAGGCAAGTCCCGAGGTTGTTCCGATGAAGCAACATATCGTGGCCGTACGAGACGATCTCTGCTGATTCAAACATGGTATTAGTACATTCTTAAAATTGGGGCATTCATATTTAACTTTTCTCACTTGAGTTCGTCGCAGGATCTTCAACAAAAATCGAAGTGATTTGTGTCCCTTTTTCTGTGACTTATCTTTTTCTTTTTGCTTTCCCCGCTAATTTTGCAAACTTTCAAACAAGCCGTCTGTGTTATGACTCACACCAAATGCATTTGATTGTGAAACTTGCCTCGAGAAAGACTGCTCACGTTAGTCGAATTAATGGCGCATTATATCTACGAATAACGTTGTATTGTTAACATTTCATGATTCACAGTAGAAACTCCTATTTGTCATTCATCTGCGATTTGGAAATTTGAAGCCTGGATTTTCAACATGTTACGAAGAAATGTGAAACAGACATGCGGACAACAAATTGTCAAGCAATTTGAGCACGCTAGGTGGTGAAATGGCAGGCTGCCGCCATTGTTTACCAATGGAACGGATTAGAGTGCAGTCCAACGGAAGTTACTGCCCTTAGGAATTGCAAAATAAAGAATTAAGTGAAGTGAACTAAACATCTTTGGGTATCAAAGAGAACGTTTTAAGTTTGACTTGTCCCAGGGTGACTGAGGATTTTATTGTACAGTGATTTATAGTAGAAGAAATTGATACCATAATATAAAGTCGTAATTTAAAGGGGGTGCGTCTGGGAACATTGGATCAAAAGCAGGAAAATTGTAGATTTCTGGGAAGAAGGAAGAAAATAAAGATATCCCCGAAACTTTCCAGTTTGGGGGAATAAAAGAAGAATAAAATGAAGAATAGATGATATCTTGGTCAGTTTAATCGACCATCTTAATACGAGAACAACGGAAATCCTGGGAATGGGAACTGCCACCTCGAGTTCTGCAGAGCAGAATCCAAAATTGTCGCGATAGAAATGAGATACTGAAGCAGCTAATCGCGATGAAAAAATGACTGTATATTTGAAAACACAATCGGCTGAACGGCCTTCCGTTGAACCCGATCAGCAACAGGAAGAAACATGGATGAATCTTACTCACACACACACACATACATCCATAACTATGAAATTCACGTTTCGAGCGAATTTGAGCGTGTGATGAACAAATGAGGTGGACCAGCTTTGCTCATGACGCAAACCAAACGTGAACCGTACAAATTCACCGCAGTCACTCTTTTCAAAAGGGTATAAAAAAGCCGTCAATTTGAATTGGTTTTGACTGAATAGTAGCAAAACATAGTGGACCTTCGAATGTTTGTTATTTGAGAGCACTGCTGGGATAAGTGTATGTTGGTTTCATAGCTGTTTACGAATCTGGTGTAATCAGTATCACAACTGATTGGTTGAGTCAAAACAAAATCAGATATGTCCTTTAGAATCAGATCAGCTCACATTCTCTTTCATTCTCATTACCAGAGTAGAATAAGCATGGGACCCCGGGGCATCAGAAATTGCTCTGGAGATGTCGACTTGAATGGGGTAGGGTGGGGGAAACCTCACTTCTCGAGGCACATTTTGCTATTCCGTGGAAGTGTTTTGACAGTCCAAAAACAAGGTGTTTTGAAAATCATATGGTTCTACTTCATATGGATACCGAGTGTAAAATCGTTATCGAAGGCAGATAACCAGGAGAACATATCTAAGTGATTTTACTTTTTGCAATTTTGGATAATTTCTTATTGGTTAAATAAATGAAATAAATCCATCGAAAATGCACCTATTAAGCACGCCCCTGAATGGATTGTTCTCTTGGATAGGGACGATTATATTCAGTTGTAATCAGGTGAAAACAATCTTTTGCCTTGTCATCTCCATCTACTTAAGGCCTTCTGGACTAAATTTTTTGTATCCACTACTGACTTGTTGTTCTTCGGAATAGGGTCGGGGATGATAGATCATTGGTGATCGTGAACTTTACAAGATCTCGCAGATTTTGTTCTCGACGGACGACAGAACAACTGGCAAATGATCTGTGTCTTGTGGCTATGCAATATAATTTAAAATGTTTCCAATAGATATAAAACTAGTTCCATTGCAATTATCTCCTCTAATTCAGCATGGCTTGCATCTGAATCCGTAACCCTACATCCAAGACAGAAACGGCACGTATGGAAGCTGCGAACTAGTACTCATTAGCGTACACAATGAACAGTTGAATTGTTTTGATTCGTTTTTTTATCGTTTCAGTACAATTTAGAGGATTCTCGCGTAAACTCGAATTCTGAATCTAGGTGGGAGCGGAGGACAGGATCAAATGATGTGACTTTCATGATTTTCAGAAAACAATTTGAATTAATTAATTCAGTAATGTTCGTTTTTTCGCTGGCAGTGATTCATTTAGTTTGCCTAAGGTTCATCAAACGCTGGCAATGACTGAGTTTACCCCATATTTCCCATTATTGTTTTATTACCTTTGAGGTATGGATATCATCGGTTTCATGATCCATCAAAAATGTGCTAATAACTAGGATAACAACAGCCTTTTCTATATACATATATACGTATGTGCAAATAGCCAAGTTCAGATTGACTGCAAGAGTAACACTACAGTGCTATAGTCATTCGCAACTTCAAAACACGTCGATTCCGTTGAGTAATAACTGAGGTTATGGAGTCTACTCAAAAATAACATTCGATAAGGTACAACTTTTCTCTATGTTTCTCCGGGTAACTCAGTGACTGATTCACCGATCAAATACTGTTAATTACACGGATCCATCCCTCACTTCTAGAGGACGGTGACCTGTTACCGTGCAGAACGAATATTATCAACGGATCCGATTGTCAGATGATTCTGAAGAATACTGACTGTTTATGTTCCTAAACTCTGCTCATTCTCTGAGGTCGTTTGTGAACCCAAACACCATAGTTTCCCATGTGTAATATTGCATGGACACTAGTGGTCTCTAACACTGATAATTTGTAATTTTACTATCGATGGAAGAGTGGCCTTGTGACTGAATCAGCGTTGACAAGTTCAGTGAGTATTCCACTGTTGTTTGGGAGATTTTGACAAACGTTGAATTGGTCCGAATGGGAAAAGTTGACAATCATGACGAAATATCTTTTCCATTGCCGCCTAGTGATAATCAGGGAGTGAAAATTTATGAGAAGTGATTAACATTTTCAGTGAGCCAATCATTAAAATGCGGCCTCTAACAAAGCTCCATTCCGTTTCGTGAACAGCAGCAATTCCGTAACAAACTTTCCGAAGGTAATGGAACCGGAATTCCTGGTGTAGCTTTTGGAAGTCAAGAAGAGCAATCTCTGGGGGTACAGTATCACTGGATGTCTAATTAACCTAACGGTGCTAATCGTGCAGCGGTAATGCAAAGTTATACTTGTTATGTCAATTTTGACTGATCATGTCGTCCACATTGCAATCATCCTTGCCTCTGTTCCGCATGACTAACTCATTTTTTTATTGACAGTCTGGGCATACAGGTTTGCTAACTACTTGCATCTTGAGAGTCACCCGGCTTACTGGAATAGCATAGCATCGTAAATTATAGTAGTGTACAATATAGTACAGTATAGTATGGTGTAGTGTAGCATGATATGGCATAGTACAGTAATCCCCTTCAGAGCCGACGTTCAGAAAGAATACTCATGATAAACGAAACCCCGTACAAAGACACTGCCTACTGACAGCAATGTCTTCAGCATTTGGGTAATTTTTACAACAATAACCGACGAAATCAAGTTAATGTGGTCCTTCGGTTCATTCACTCGCTGATTTTTAGTTTCACTGATGAAGCAGATGGTTTCAGGTCAATCTGTGCAACTATTAATCTTGTAATAACAAGTTTTTCTTTTTTTGTTGCTAACTCATGGAACTATCTACTCAAACAGAAGATAGAACAAGTAATAACTCGGGATCTACTGAGAAATATTAGGCCGAACAATTACATAGAAAAGATGATTAGGATAAAATGTACCCCCGGAGACAGTGACGCTGAGTCAAATCACCTGTTGCCTCCATTCATTGATTCGGTGAATCTCGTGAATCCGAAGCCAGTTAGTTCAGCTTCACTTACACGAGTCAGTCCACTGGTTTGTGTTTCCACATTCTTTTACCACATCACTCAGTGCCCAATTCCAAATATCTACTTACAAAATTATGCCACTATATTCTACCAACATTAGGAAGGCGGTGGTATTCAAGGATCGGAAGTCGTAAATTTTCTGCTCTCAACGTTCATATTTCTTAGCCGTGGAGCAATACCTACCTCGTTGAAGCTGCGCACATCCGACCCTGGATCTATAACCAGAGATCACGCCAACTTCACAGATACCTTGGATGGGTGAATGCTTATAGAGACTTCTCTATACGTCAAAACACTTCATCCGATATATCATCACCTAGTGAAATCCAACTAACCTTGTAACAAATTCTATCCACCTTAACCTTAGACAAGTCGACTCACTCAAAATCGGTGAACATAAGTGGCTTAGGAAGACCCCATTCATCTTTCAATTTGACCACTTACACTGTTAGGTAAAATATTTCTGATATTCCATGAGGTTGGGCGATTTTCATAATTAGGAATGGATTTCTTGCCTACACATCACAGTCATAGAAATTTCGTCTACTAAACACCATTTGATCAGCGACGTTTTCCCACGTAAGAACTGTTCTGGTTTATTTAATGTCAAAATTCTTGCCAAAATATTTTCCTTCGCATCAACAGGTTACTCTGCGCATTCACATAAAACGAAGGGCCCTGTTCTACGGATATACAGTAATAGCTCCGAGCATACTTCTTTGCGTGCTCACAATTTTCAGCTTCTGGTTGCCCAGCGGAAACGCCAAAAAAATTGACATTGGCTTGACAGTGTTCTTGTTTCTCTATTTCCTGCAAGTAAGTTTTATAATTCATTGGATTTCCTGAACCGTTTTTTCTCATCCGTTTGCTTTTTTGTTAATGAAGCGGCAATGCACATCATTTTTGAAAATAAAACCGTGACAAACGCATGACTTTTAAGTACGGAAGTTGGCCTGCGATGACAGGGTTCGAACCCGCAATATTTACTACTTTATGGGCTTGAGCGCCGCGGGTCGAATTGCACTATGAAATACTCAAACGCAACTAGGATCAGTATGAGTCATTTGAATCGGATTAAGAGTAAAACGATAATTCCCTCCATGTGACTGATTTTCATAGGTGGGTATTTCACATTTGTCATACTGATTGCATCCCGTCACACAGCATATGCGAAGTCTTAGAGATCACCTTCGTTCAGTTCTTGTCCTTAGTCTGTTAAAGTCTAACGACATCACGCAGCCCCTTGGGTCGCGTGGTTCGAAAAAGATTGCATTGACTCTCGATCACTTACACTGCGCGTTGGTTTGAAACGCTGTACACACATTATTGTTCAAAGGGCTGACTTCGTCTGCATTATCTGGTTCGGGATTTTCCCGTTTTTGACGAATGCAGATTAATAAAATGGCATTCACCGTACCTATGAAACCTGCACACTTCTACCAGCGCTGGTTTATTTTGGGTAAGTCTTTCGTGCGCATTGGTCTGTCGGTAACGCTCCAGGGCTCTATGGTTCAATTTGTACGCCTGAATAACAGTTACTGATAAAATTGTGCCAAAAGTATGATAAAAAGTGACGAAATCGTTTAATTTATCCATTCAAAATGCTTTCGGCTAGTATTTCTATCTTTCGCGAAAGGAAACAATTGATTTGAATAAAATATTTCCAAAATGGTTTTTGCAGGAAGTAGTGTTTTAGCCATTTCCAGATTACAAATTATTACTTTAATACATGACGACTGCTGCATGCCGTGATTGGTTGACTAAGAGCGTTATCTATGTGTCTTCATGTACCGCCAAAATGTGTTCTCTGCTGTTTGTGCAATAATATACAAAAACAGGTTCTTCGGAAGAACTAGATGCCATTTTAATGCAGTACAGAATTTTGGGAATAACTTTGAAAGAAACGTACATGTTCATTTTCTTTTATAAAGAGCTCATATACAGAAATATTCTTTCTATAAAATCACGTCACCTTACACCTGCTAGGTAATTATGCTCAGCGAGAATATTTTTGGTGCGCTCGGCTTCGAAAGGTTCAAATGCTTGGCTTAGGGGATAAATCCAAGCGTCATTACTCAGTCCATGGTAAAACATTTAAACATAGCAAAATTATGAACAATGTTGTTTTCCTTCTTTCAGGTACTCATTGCGGAGAACACGCCTGAATCGAATTCCACTCCGTTGATTGGTTCGTTTCTTACTGTGGTAATGACCTTGAACTCGTTGTCTCTTATTTCTGCAACTTGGGTTCTCTATGTGCACGTGCAAAGTAAACAAGATCCGTGTCCTGCTCCACCGAGGCTATTATGGACGATGGCGTCGAGAGTAATGGGACCAGTTACGCGGACAATGTACGGCCAAGCACAAGAAAAACTTTACATTCAGTTACACGCAAACAGGGACGTTCTCAACAAAACCGCTGAACAAGATTCAAATATAGCCAGTCTGACTAATGCGAAAGATCAGTCCAACATTCACGTTGTACACTGGTTGTATATTGCAACCGTAGCTGATCGTTTGTTGTTTCAAATCTACTTATTTGCCACACTTATTTGCATTTTCATCTTTCTAATCTACGCGCCGATTTCATATGATGTAAAGATTTGACGATCATTTTCATCAAAATAAAGTGCTCACCAGCTCAAACGTACTGTTTCGTTTTGCTTGTTTTCCGAAATAATATCTGGAAACTTTGATTTGTATTGCGGTTATCAGCATTCATCCCTTATTCTGTTGTCACCGCCATAACTTCCTTTTGTTTGCAAAACAATTTGAAAGTAACAGTATAACAATCCAAATTTCCGGTCTGGTTGTTTACCGAAAATCCTGAGTAAGCAGCCATTCTGCTACCCTACAGTGACAATTTTAGATGAAGTCCTAAGTTCATTGGAATCAGTCATCTTCACGTGACTAGTGGAGCTGATCATCGCCTTCCTAACTGATGGTAAACAGGCGACAGTTATCGTTTTTGGAACAGGTACCTATGATGGTTACACAAAATCTCTTTCAAAAAGGGAAACCAGTGCGCTTATTGATCAAATCAAACTGGATGTAAAACCCGTATCGAACACTATATACCGTGTTTTGGTGCCTGGAATCACTTCACCAATCGTTAAAACTATTCGCGTTTGTATCCCAGATCCCGTAGCAATGCATTTTAATATATTGTGCCGATGTCACTTTTTGTCTCATGTTATCAATAGTCATATTTCAACAGTAATACTACACTAACCGGCAATCGCGAAAGATATATGTGACTGAAAATTGCTTTTGTCTAATATCTAACGTGAATAACTAGTCTGGCAATGCAAGGCAATCATGTTTAAGGATATTACTGTGAGAACTCTATTGGTTGGTGTTAATTTGAATGACCTGTTTCACGCACAAACCGAGGGTCGTCCAAGCTATTTTATACTCGGCAAGCAGCGTTTGCGAAATACGCTCTTACCACAGCCTAACACAGGTGCGTATCCCACTTTGAATACAGCAAATATCATCCATACAAACTACTCGAAAGTAGTTTATACATAAATAGGCATATGAGTACACATGTGATAAAGCTGCTTACTTGCTACTGTTTGAAGAGCTTTGATTCGCAACGTGAGCCGTCATTTTGAATTCAGGGGTAGCATTAAAGGCAGCTCCAAGTTAGCTGCTGTTCATCGAAAATAGACAATCAATAAAACATTACCTTTCCCTCAACTTATTGGTATTCCAAATTTGATGTCTTGTATCGACCAAGACCGATACAAAAATAACCATGGAGCCAGACAGTTCATCTTCATTTGGATTACGTGAACAGATTAACCATTCTAACGAAACAAATATCCACAATGGTCAACAGTTATATTATTGGAATCAACTTTTTAACATTGCGTCCAACTACGCATGCGGGTCGTCCGCTGATTTATTGGGGCAAACAAATCGAGATCACCGGTTTCTGAACGCCAAGTTTTTACGTTTGTTAAGACTATCAATCCACAGGTGACCTAGTTGAACAGATCCAAGGTGGGGTTGCCTATCGTGCGTGTGGTCAGGCCGGTGCAAGTGCCAATGCACTGGCCGTGTCATATGGAGTAATGATGAAAGAAATGTTTGCAATCTAGATGCTAAGCTCTGCAATCCCAAGACAGAAAGGTCTAGTTTGATTAAATAAAATTCACGTGACACATATAGACATGAGCACGGACATTCGAATGGTCGTTTTGTACACTGATCATGGAGTAGGCATTTCTTCTCCTATTAAACTTTGGGCCTGAGTCAGCAAGGATCACTTCGACACGCAGCTGCCATTTTACGAAAAAATCTTAGTAGAATAAAGTAAGGACATTCTACTCGCATTTGCCAAACGTAAGGAGGAATGATTTTACACCATAAAGTTGCATGATTCTGAGCTGTGCTTTTCGACTGCACCTTTTCATGGGTTCTAGATTGGTGTCCACGGAATTCAATTAACTCCCTTCTGTCCATAAAATACTGTATTTTAATACTGTAGCATCTTAGAACCTAAAGTTAAAATGAACTCTAGTTTCCAGACAGCAGCAAGCATGTTATGGACATTAGTTAATGCTCAGTATGTGTAGTATCTCACTTTTAATCTTTTATCCAATTTTATCTTTTACTTCCTTTATTAGTGAAATAATACCATCTTTCAGTAAGGGGGCCGCGGCCACCGGAGGGCTACCAAGTGGGATAGGTAACCGACGGTGGGAGGGTTCGAATCCGCGGCCTTCGCGCCCAAACGTCACCACACTATGCACTTGGTCACCGTTCTTTCTCTCTCTGCATATGCATGCTCACATAAAGGAATTTTCGTGCTTTGCATGTACAAATATACATGAACTTACGTGCATACGTTTGCAAATTTATATTTCGAAGAACGTGCCGAATTACGCATATTTACCTATTCCTGTTGCCGAGATCGCGCCACCAGCATGCTGAGCGTGCCTTGGGGTTCACTTTCTCGAGCCACAATGACCTTTGCGCAGATGTTCTAGAATAGCAGACTTTTAAGAAGACCCAAACTTGGAATAATTTAAGCATAACACTGCCATCATAACAGCAATATTATCCTTGCAATTGCGAAAATTCAAGCAAACGAGGTTTTACATTCGACTTTCAAACCTTAGAAAAACAAGGCTAGATGGCTTGACAGTATTTCCTGATTTCCACAACTAAGCCCAGTGGATTCTGAAGTTAACAGAATGGGGTTGTGAATGTAACCGATAATGCAGAAGTGATAGGCAGATATTGACAAGTTCCAAGCAATCGCAAAAACTTTATACCGCATCCGATCCGGTTAGCCGTTCATCGTACTGAAACCCAACCGTGTGTAATAAACTGTTTGTTCATCTATTTCTCTAGTTCCGTGTGACACAATGTCGTGTGACAGAGCCGATAAACGCGAACGACTACGAACAAAAAGCCGGGAGCAGAAAAGCAAATATCAATGGTCAAAGCAAGCGAAGCTGTAGTTTCCGCGTCCCTAAGTAAAACTGGGAATAAATATAGTAAAACAACAGTCAAAATAACATCACTAGATAATATATCAGAGTCCAAAACTGCCGACGCCCGGCACAGCCTGCAAAACGTAGTAGCCCATTAGGAACTCCGATCTTAAAACAATAGTTAATTAGGATAGATGAAATTGCCACGAAGTGCTTTGTAATTAAAAGGTAAATCTACATTTCAATAGACCATCGGGGTTGCAATATCATTCGTCCCAACGCAGATCTCTTATTACGTTTGCTTGTCCTTAAACGTTGTGACTACCTGTGCGTCCGTCTCAATAGGCTCTTCTGGCGTAGGGCAGGGGATTGGTATGGCCTGTGGCAAGCGAGCAAAGCGGTCCACACAGATGAGTATGTAGATTTAGTCTGTAGCTGGCGGAAGAGGGCTTAAGAGATTAACATGTACGTGGTGGAAACGTGTCTCGGATTCAGGGAAAGTAGCCAATTCATCTTTGGTATGTCGACGGACTCTCGCTCTCTGGCATGGAGGCAGGTGCGAGACAACCGGCGCACGTCACGAACCAAACGAAACTTTAGGTCACTAGCCTCACCGAAGCAGCCACACCTGGATGCATGAGCTTGTGCAATGCCAAAAACGGAGTATAACGTTGAGCTTCTGGAACCGTCGGACTTGGGCGACCTTGCGACAAGTCGTTGTGAAAGGCATGACCGCTAAGTTTAGGGAGGTGTCTCATCGAAGTTTGTCGATATCAGAATCTATCACTTGGGCCTGTGTCATCGCATCTAGGTCGATGCTAGGTGTTAGACACAAATGAAGCTGGTGTATACGAGAAAGTGCATTCACGGTGTGGTTTTCTGCCCCAGAGACATGTCGTATGCCCATTGTGGACTGCTAAACAAAGTGCAAGCGGCGGATCTCCCTTGCCGATAATCAATCCGAGGCTGAATGCAGCGCGGATGCCAGCCGTTTGAAATTTGTAAATGCCTTGAATGAGTGACCCATAATGTGTGCCCGAAGTTCCGGACAGCTAGGTAGATGGTGTGCAACTCCCTGCCGAGCGTGCTGCATCTAGAAGCTGCTGGCTACAACCGCTTGGAAAAGAATGCCAAAAGCTAACAATAACCGCCGGCGTACAGCTGCGACTGCAGTGTTTGAGGCATCGGCTGTTAGAGATATGGGTGCTGAAGGGTCGGAATGTGTAAGCAGCGACATTTTGTTGATAGCGCCCCTGAGCGAAATAAACGCCTGTTTTGCAGCCTTGAGGACCGTAAACTTAAAATTTGCCCTCTTTAGCTGGTCCGCAAGGGAAAAAGGCAAATATAAGTTCACCAGGCCGGTAGTTGTTGGTAAGAGTGAGCTTCTGATTAGTCCCGAATGGCAGTGACCTTATTCGGCAGTGAAGCTAGACCTGAGGACGAAATAATATGGCCTAAGAATGCGACACTCTTTTCCAAGCCCACCTTCCGAGAGGTTAACCGTAACACGATGATTCTTGAAACGACTTAAATGGGCACGTAGTTGGGTGGAGTGTTACCACTGCGAGTGGCTTGCAGCTAGGATTTCGTACAGGCACGCGACCGAATAAATTGCTGACAATCAACTACTTATGCTGAGCTATGCCAATCCCACCGATCACCCTTTAGTATTCAGCTGGCTCAGATACGAACTCTTGTCGGCTAAGGAACGTATGCACCACCCGGATATACCCCAGGATGGCAGGCAAGATCAGTTGCGGTAAGGCGGATCTCCCGTTACTTTTGCTTACCATTAACGGTTGTGACCATCTGCACGGTACTGTTACCTGGCTGCGTATGAATGCGATATTTACAGCCCGGAGACTCTACCGGTATAACTTAAAAACGTCGAGGGCAGAAGGAACTTGCCCCAAAGACAAGGCGGTAACGGGAATTCAGTGTGACGTTTGTTGCATATGGTTCCAATGTGCATGCGGAGGCCTCAGAAAGGATATTTACGCGCTCTCCTGTCAATTTGGCAGGCTAAGTGGGGTTTGCACAGCTTGCAAAAAGACCATCCTGGGAACACCCAGTTAGGCCCGCGGCAAACCCTGCCGAAGGCAAAGGAACATTGAGCGGGGCGACACTGTTATAAATGGTTTACTGAAGTCTGCAGCGGGTAAGGACAGCCAGGAGGAAAGGGATCTAGCGCTGGCGTCGGCAGTAATGGAAGAGACTAATGGCGTAGGCTCAGCTGACCGGATAGGGCCGGAGGTCATCCAACCCTCGGAGGACGTACGCATAGCTGGCGGTAAAGCAAAGTGCTATCTCAAGGGGGACCAGAGGTAATTAAGAGGGGCAAGCCAGTAAGAGAATAGGAGGCAAAAATGTAGCCTATGAAAAAGGGACTTAGGCGCGCGATTATAGGATCCCAAGAATTGGCAAAGGTCATCGGCCCGGCAGCAAGGTACTCGGAAATAAGTGCTGAGGGATGTAGAGCTAGCCTTGTACCAGATAAGCCGGGAACCCAACAGCGTACAAAACTTCAGCAACATTGCATTGGGTTGAAATCGAAATGCCGTTATCCACGGGATCCCGGAGCACTTTATGATGGAGGGAAAGCTGAGGGAAGGGGCGGTGAGGCATCAATTAGTAAACATGTAGTAAGCCTGACATTATCAAGCTGAAAACTGTTGAAAGGGACCTTCGCGACAGGAGAGTCAATCGCCTGGAGGCTAACGGTTTAATGGTGAGAGCATCACGGATTTTGGCACAAGCGTTCCTGTCTGACCAACCTCATGAGCTTCCTGGAAGAAGCAACGGATAGAATCGGCAGCAAGCAAGAGACCTCGGGATAGCCGTGAGTGCAGACTTAAAACCTAGTCTGCAACGTTAGAAGGCAACCAAGAAGGTATGGTATTCTCTACACCAACTTAAATGTACCGTAGGATCTAGGAAGACTAATGTTCCTCTGCCGCTAATCAAGGCATTTGTCCGACAGCACTTGAAATGCTGTGTCCAGGCATGAAGACCATAGTTGGTAAGAGATAGTAAAATTCTGAAACAGAATCAGCGTTCTCTTACATGATGGGTTGGGCATTTGAGGCACATGGGATATGAGCAGAGTCTGAGGACGCTTGGCTTGTAGTTCTGGACAGACGTAGGGAAAAAGGCAACTCAGTGCAGGCCTTGAATATCATTGAGGATCTGGCCGAGGTACAGGGTCACCATGGAGCCCTATTCCAGCTAAAGGGGAAAGACACACTTAGAGGTAACGGGAAAACGATTGTGTGAGAACACGCAACCACCGGGTTGATGAGCGAATCATCTGTCACACGAGTTATGAATGGCTGGAAATTAGTCACCGGAGGAAGAAGCCGAAGTGAGGTCATTGCGCAAATTCAAAGGAAGACCAGACAATGCATGGCTCTCTGTGCAGGGAGAGGACATTGTGTGGATTGTGGGCTTGAGAAGATGGTCGAGAGGAAAGCACCTCAGCATTTGTTTCCCCTTGTGGGAACTGAAGACAGTTTTCCACCTTCCTGTTGTCGGAGCACCGTCAGATCCAAGGAGCTCCTGGTGCAAGGACCTGGACGATCAAGCATCACACCGTATAGTCCTGTAATCAAAATGGAATTGGAACTGAACTTGAACTGGAACTAGCCAGTTGACCTTGAAAATCGTGCACATAGAGTAATGAGTGTCGTAAATGCGTTTTCTGATTTCCTCCATGGAAATCCTTTTACCACAAAGATCGGGAGCCTCGTAGGTGAGTTTCTGGCCTCATAATACTTTCCCGTCTCCGCTATTTTTATATGTATTTTTTCATTCGGCCTTGTGAGACGTTCACGCAATAGCCTGGCGTTCTTGATCCGCAGGTATCCCGTGTCAAAACAACCATATCTTAGTAGGCCACTGGTGATGCGGTTCATGCATTAAGACAGATTCTTTCGGTCCACGCACATAGGATAACACCATGCGTCGGTTTTAATGCTATTTTTCGTCACACCATTCGGGTCACAAAAGTATACAACTGACTTGGTGAGGCTTCTTTCTGTGAGGATTAAAAAAGATAGGCGACTGCATTGCCAGTAATAAGTGTTATAGTTGTAACCATTCACAAAATCCACATCGTCCCTCAAATCACCCCCAAGCAGACATTGCTATTCTAGTGTCAGAGGCGACTGACACTAGACCAAAATGCCAAATGTCTGGAGCCGGCCACAAGCTTCGAAGTTATTCTGCTTCGTAAAGCAGAAAAATGTTAAATGGAAGCTGGCGATGTGCCAAAGAATGAACGGGTGTGCAAGTGCCACACGTCTGCCGGATCTGAATGTTTGCACCAGTTACGAGCTAAGACACTCGAAGAACAGCGATGCTACTGAGCAGTTGAATCAAAATCAAGCGGACGATGCACTTAATGACAGGTTTTAAGGGCTGTTCTTTTAGTCACACTGAACGGCTCGAGTGCGGCTTGTCTCATAATAAGAGCACCATTTGCCAGACACTTTGAATGCGCCACACACAACGTCACCGGACAATCGTGGTTTTCCTCTACATGAGAAGCGCAGTCGACTCATTTTGCCAAACAACATTATTCAGTGCCCTTCACCAAAAAAGTAGCCGAGTCTGCTCCTGGTATTGCTGACATACTTCTGACCGCATGGTGTGCAGTTAACTGCAAAGTGCACTCGGGACCGTCACAACGAGACTACACCTTGACGTGGTGTAACGGCTTGCGTGCCTCCGTAGTCCAACGAGCTATACAGGATGGCTTATCTCAAGTCGAAGATCCAATCATGCCTGCAAGGTCAATGGGTAGTGGCCTGACGAAGTAGTCTCCTGGTCCTCCCAGTCGGGGTTGGTCTGAGTTAGCAGCTCAGTCAGAAAATCGAGTGGAAGTATAATTGATCCAATTAGATGGGCTTCCACTCGGCTATTCCCTGTTGCCATGCGGTCAGGTTCTTGTCAGAACCAAAGGCTTTGGTTGAGAACCCTAATCGTTCTTCTGCTTAGCGCCCGGACTCCCTGGCAGTACGCGACCATCAATCTCCATGAGTTACACGTCTACAAAGAATTCCATACTGCATCGGTCGTCGCGCAGGATAATCAGGACCGCGCTGCCCATTGCATCGAGCGNTTGATGATGATTGATGATGATTGATGATGATTGATGATGATTGATGATGATTGATGATGATTGATGATGATTGATGATGATTGATGATGATTGATGATGATTGATGATGACTGATGATGATTTATGATGATTGGTGATGATTGTCCACGCATAGCACACTTGGGTGAGAACTTCCCGCAATATGCCTTGCAATAAGACACTTCCGGAACACTTTATAGGACAGGCACGCTATCATCTAAATCGATCATTAATCACTGACATGTTCTAGCTGCCAACAGTGATCGCTGTTCTCCAAGAGAAACTCGACATTTCGACTACATCTCCCAGTAAACCACCGATATGAAGTACATAAAAGGATTTGATAATCCTGCAGCGGATACTCTGTCCCTTCTGGGTTTGCAATAGATGTTCACGTCAGTCTCATTCAGGTAGACAGACATCGCGAAAGCACAGAAAGATTATAACGGACTAGTTTACCACCGGCTACCATCGTCCTCCCTGCCTACTTTCTGATGCACATTTTCTCATTGCTTGCGACAGGACCATGGGAGAACCTCGACAGTTTGTTTCTTTTTCGGTGCGCCCCATGATTTTCACACATTTACATTCTACATCACATGCCGGAAGTGCACGCCTCTATCAAATTTATCTCCAACTGCTACATTTGACCTAATATGACCAGAGACATTAGTGTTTGGGTAAAAACCTGCATCCCATGTCAACGAAGCAAGAGCCACCGAAATGTGCAATCCTCTTGTTCTCAAATGCCCAATGACAACCGACGTTTTCCTCAAGTCCACCTAGACACTGAGCTTCTTGTCACAAGCCGATGGCTACCGTTCTCCCTTAACGTGTTGACTGCTACATCCGTTGGCCAACGGCTATTCCCATTACTGACACATCCAGTGAAGTAGTTTCCAAAGCTTTTCTCGTCACTGGATTTCTACGTTTGGGGTTCCGTCTACGGTCACTACCGGCAGAGCCGCACAATTTTAATCTAAACTGTCCACTGATTTCTCCAACCTTCTTGAATCTAAACATATTCACACAGCCGTATACCACTCCCCATCTAATGGAATAGGAGACTTTATAGGCAATTAAAAGCTTCTCTCACCTCCAACAAAGACGCCCCTATCGCTGACCATACCATACGATATCACTTAAAAGGAAGAATTTGTTTTTTCTTGTGCAGCACATATGGTGTTTGGCGCATCCCTGAAGCTACTAGTGAGTTATTCTGTGACAGTACCAATGTCATTGGGCCGTTCATGTTTGCCAGTCACTTTCGGTCACACATGAAAACAGTTAGGACCCTGCCGATCCCTCCCACTTACATTGAAAAAGAAATCTAACTAAAGGCACACGTTTTTCTCGTTCCAATTCTATGAAACCGCCGTTTCATACCGCATATTCGGACCACTCCACGTTATTTCCCGTCACAAAAAATACTTTGTCACTGACGGAGGAGATCACGAAGACGCTGTAAGTATTGAAAATTTGAAAGTAGCACTTGATTCGTACTATATAACTGGAGATTCTTTCACAAAATCACCCGTCTTTGTACCTGATGCTGACAGGCCTCTTGAGAATGGCGACCGGAACACCTCCACCATCCGCCGTCATCCGTTTCAGCTGAAAGGGTTTTAAACTCGTGGGTTTTGCGCTCAATCAAATTGATCCAAGCACCCACATGCAAGCGGTCGATGCTGTGCTGGCCGGCGGCATTGGACGGTGCGAACTGAGGTCTTGGCATCCTGGATATTTGGATTTTTAACCGATGACCATGAAGGACGGCCAATCGCCGGAATCAGGTGACCTCGGCGAAACGCACAGGCACAAATCATCGATTGCGCAGGCTTTCAGTTTTAAATCACGCGGAAATACAAGTCCTGTACGGATACGCTGTGGTTCTTTTGCTCGCGACATTATCGCTATCCAAATATCTGTCACTTAGGCACACATAATTCCTCGCTTCTATCGTCAGTCGCTGTGATGATTCACCCGACATTTCCATTTGACTTTAGTCGTCGCCCCAATTCGTGTCGTTTTTGCCCTCGAACGTTTGTATTTCTAACCTCGTATTAAAGTTCTGCAGCTCCTAATGTGCCGAACCTAAACACTCAGCTGCCCTTTATCTCTTTCTCCATATCTACGTGGTCAATGTGAGAATGGCAGAGGGATTATTTTGGTACGCATTACATCCAAATCGCCAGCAGACACCATTCGCCGCTGGTCATATACCGCTTGCGAAGGACGTACTCGTGAGAACCAAGTTGATTCCGCACGGGGCTAAATCGACCAAATCTCCGGTTGACCGGTGTTAGCATATAGGCAAACCTTCCGGCCACCTACGCTTCCTGTCTTCATTGATGTGAGTGCGTCATCCAATACAGTCGATCCACCAGCACTGACCTTCACGGAAGGGTGAGGCAGGAACACTAGTTCCTCTACAGTCGAATATTCGACTTCTAAAGAAAGGAAAAGCAGCCGGTTCTGACGAACTTTCCCCAGTTCTTTTCAAACTGGGTGAAAAATCTTTGACGAAATCAATCACCTCTTTGCCTCAACAAGGAGCAACAAAGAGCAACAAGAACAACAGCAACAACGAGCTTAATCCATTATAGTGGCGTGAGTCACTGATTCTACCCACTTTCTAGAAGGGCACACGGAGTGACTGTGGAAATCATAGGAATACTAGATTAATTCCGATAGGTACTAAGGTGTTAGCTTCGATAATGCTGTGTTGTTTGAGACCAAACCGCGATAGCAACATCCGCGAACAGCAGGCCGGATTCAATCCAGGTCGAGGATGCGTGGACTAGACTCTTCGGTAGTTTCTCCAAGCGCGCCTCACAAACACAGCTCTCCTATGATCGTAGCTTCTCTTGAGTTAAAATGTGCGTTCGGTTCATTCGATCGGACAGCGCTATACAATGCACTCTACGGTAGTTGCATACCAGCGAAGTTTGTGAACCTGTTGCGAGCATTGTACTCACATACCTATGGTCGCGTTGGGGTGTACGGTGAACTATCAAGCATATTCGAGACGGCTAGCGCAATTCGACAAGGGTATCTTCCTCATCTCTAAAGTTCTGTTCAACTTCGCCATTGACGAGGTGATAGAAAATGATTTAGGAGATCTCCGGGTTGTAGGAGTCGAACTGGGAAGTGGAGGGAAGCTATGCGACCAAGATTACACAGACGACGTCGTGTGCCTGTTCGAGTCTGCGGACCATGCACAATGCGCACTAGATAAACTGTCGAGATCGGCTGCTCGGTTCGGCATGTGCTTTGCACCTTCAAAGTGCGAAGTGTTGGTACAGGACTGGACGACAGCAGCGCCAAACCTGATACTGGATGGAGAGGGACTAATGACTGTGGACCCTTCCACCTACTTTGGTAACTGCCTGTCCAAAGATCGCAGCTCGGGAGTGCAGGTAAACACGCGTATATGAAAGGCTCGAGCAACCTACGCTGGACTGAAGCACTTGTGGCGTCGACCTGATATTTCACTGAAGTCGAAAGGTCGTGTGTACTGTGCCGAAGTGCGTTCACTTCTGTTGTACAGCTGCGAGACGTGGAGTATGCGTGTGGGCGATGTTCGTCGGTTGGAGGTTTTCGAAAACCGATGTTTACGTTGTATGGCTAGGATTGGATGGAGTGACCGGGTGAGTAATAAAGAAGTCAGGAATCTGGTGCTGGGTGCCACTTCTAAGAAAAGCTTGTTTGAGCGCATGAAACTTAGTAGACCACGCTGGTTGGGTCACGTTTTGCGTATGGCGAACACGTCTACCATGCTGTGTCTTATTTTGTGTTCCACCCAAGGAATGCAAGAAGCCATGCAGAGGCCAACAGATGTTGTGGCAACAGGGGATAAGAAAATGTACAACAAACGTATGTAAAGTGTGTGTCTCAAGTCTTCGTTCTCGTGGTTGGGGTCCGAAAGACTCGTCAACTAGCTGGTCGGAGACATTGAAGGATATGGCAATGAACCGTGAACAGTGGTGGTTGTATTGTCATTTTCTATCGAATCAGAATGATTGAAGGAGTGTTTGTACAGTTAGACCGCATTCCGTGTGTTGTCTACAGCAGCGTCTTATCTTTTGCCGCCTATTTAGGTCCACTCCGTGTTCCTTTTGGACGTTCACTATTTCTGTAGACATATGTAACCTTGGAGAAAAAGCAGCCATCGATGAGGCTTGCCCTGCTGGGAGGCAGAAACTAAAGCCAGAGAACGTTCGTATAACGTTAGTGGTTTTACATATGAAACTAAACTGATTTTTCGACTTTACACCTAGCAATCTTCGTATATTTATTGCGGCTCGCTTTTGAGTAGTCAGCGCGTCCACTTTCTCGGTATGATGTGTTTCGATATTCCATTAAATGCGTGCCCGTTATTACTGTGTTCCCATTCGTTCAAGATTTTGAGGAACTTTAATGAATGATGTTTGGTTGGCAATTTTTAGTACCATATCCCGGTTGGGATAAGATTCTTGGTTGACTCGGCAACTGAGACCGTTACGGTCTAAACATATCAACCGTAAGAATTAGGTGATGAATACTCTCGAATAGCAAAGGAGGGATACTAAAATAAAAAGGGTAAATCCTATGATCATGAGACGTTGTAAAGTGGACTATGACAAAAGTCAGCCAATTGCTGTTGCTTTTAATGTAACGAGAAGTTAAAGTGAGTGCAAAGTCGGAAGGTTTCAAGGTTACATAGCCTATCAGTCCGCAGGAAGCAATGTAAGCTGGATACGCTGTGATGGAATATTCTCTGCACGGGTACTCAACACCCAACTTTTAACCTTTGGTATTCCTAAAAATCGAGTTTTGAGTATCCCTTTGGAAGAAATGCTGTCACCACATATCCCAAATATCAGCTATAGTCAGAGAGCTGGATGGCTGTTCGCTGAACCCTAATTAAGGGGGACGTGAGGGCAACTTAGGTAAAGCTTCGTCAAACACATTCTACAGGGGACTAAATGATGAACAAAATGCATTTGAACGGCCAATGCCTACTACTGTCCCAACGTCGCACACACCGACATCGTTGACTGTCCATGTCTCATTAGGGTCTAGGTATCGGGTAAAGGCGAGCACATCGTTTTTTTTTAAGCTGGGCTGCAGACTCGAACAGCTCGCCGGAAGGATTGTTGTCAACCGATAAAACACAAATTATGCAAGTGGATGATGTCTGTAACTCTTGTTTTGATTTCTGTAATAATAACATTAACATCTAATCAACGGAAACCGCAGTCTACTAATGGCATATATTTTGATCTAAGTGCTTTTTTTTAAGATAAATTGTGTAGTACCGCAATGTTTGATCCACTGTGTTAGTTCACACATACATAAGGGCCTTTCGATCCGAGAATTTCTGGCAGACAAGAAACTACATCCAGCGGGAAATTTTCAGCAACGATAAAGATCGCCTACTATCGTCATCAGTTACTATTCGAACAAATAAACGGAAACCGGACAACTTATCTTCAAACGAACAAATATATAGTCTTTCCGGAAGCAATGAAAATGGTCACATATTCCCTAACAAAATATGCAAGGCCCAAGTTCACCAACCACCAGCTTTATGGTAAAGTATTCTACGTTCTAATCCTCATCTCTGGAAATTATACAAATCTAAATATCACGGGCAGAACTATAAAAGTAAGTGGATTATTGATACGAATATGCAACAGCAAACTAGAATGCAATGCCGACCTGGAAGCACACCACAAGTCACGCAAAAAAAAACATGACACACTTAGAGAGAAGTCTGTTTGGAGAGCCAGGACCGAGAAACCTAACATAACAAACAAGATTAATACACTTTGCATCTGAAGCAGGAACGGGCAATCTGGCTCCACGAAAAAAAAACGAAGGCAAGATTCAAAAGATCACGTTTCCATTAGCATCAACCATCTGGATTTAATGTTTAGAGCACGAAGCCACCTTTCTCGTTTCTAATTACATCTCTGGGGCGAGGTTTTGTGGACAGGGGATTATGTTTTACCTAGTTACAGTAATGAACGCAACAGATGAATAAAACCCTTGTGGCATAAAAAAATGTAATTCAAAGTAGGCATGGCAGGGCAAAAGCGAACTGACATCTACCGTCAGTGACCGGTGAAGTGATCCGACCTTGGAGAATTCAAGATGACGAACAATTTATTCACTCGATTATCAGCAATTAGTTATCCAGCCGGGAGGAACCCGAACCTTCACATAGCTATGGTTCACGCTTTAGTACCGCTTAAGCTCTGTCAGCTGAGCTATGAAACTTTGCATCCACGTTTCGGTAAATGTTGCGAGGAACTATTTTCTTGACAGTAAGATAAATCAAGGTAAAGAGCAAATAAATCACTAAGAAATATAGATGATTTCGAACATACATATTACATTGACGAAAAGCGGTAAGAGATTTGTGATGTTGCATGCATAACCTGAATACACAAGAACGTGTTGTGTTAATTGTTTTGTTGTCTAGGGTTTGCATTGGGACGGAAGGTGGACCAGGGGAGTTGAAGCGCAACCACAAATTGTTTTTGAGAGCACAGTGGAGGATTGTGAAGAGGGATTGCGACAGCTTCCGCAGTGCTCAAGAGGGGACACTTTGCCAACCTGGATTGTTGACCTCTGATCTTATACAGGGTCCGGAAAGCTTGCGTCACATTCACGATGTGGTTAGTTTGTGCTACGTTTAAAACGACTGTGATTAAGTGACTTCATTGTTCCAGTGCCCAACCATGCATGGTGGTGCTCACGGATGCGTTTAGAGAAGCGCCTGATCGTGCGGCCGATGTACATTGTCCCACAGGAACATGTGAAGGAATAGATACAAAACGAGGCTACGGAATCATGAACTTTGTCTTTCAACCTTAATGACAATACGGGGCGGGATTGAACAAGATTCGAAGCTTGGCTGTGTAAAATGTCTTATTGACAGCGCTAGTCAGTCTTCGTCGTGCTATTTCTGCTAGCGTGTCAGAGATATGTATACTGGCTTTCTCCCCACCATCACCCTCCTAGGAACTTCCTTTTCTGTCTCCAATATCTTATCGGTTAGTCTAATTGGGAAACCATTTTCGGTGAATAGTCTTCTTACCGTCTGTAGTTCAGCTTCCAGAGTATCTACTGTGCATAGTTTTTCTTCTGGCTATGAGACCTCTAATTGGGTTCCTCTTCACATTAAGAGATAGAAAGCTGTGAAAGTTGATGTATTGTCCATTCCACGTGGCTTTTCTGTGTACTGATCGCCGAAATGAACCATCTTCTTGAGTGACTGTATAAATAAATCTAATTTTCCAAAACGATACCACACTTTGTTAAGAAGAAACCGGATACACATTACTAAAACGTCGCTTCAAAGACAAGCTCTTAACGAACGTGGTACCATGTGCAGTCATACCGTGGAATAAGAATGAACATTAGTGACATCAACTTATATACTCCACCAAACGAGTGAGGAAGAAAAACAATCTTTCGAGGACTACGTTCAATCCACTGTGTACAAACAGGTGAATTAGAAGCGCCAAGTGTTGATGAAACGATTGGAAGGATCAAAACCATCGTGTGAGTTTCCGCAGAACCCTGAACGATTTGTCCACAATTTGTCAGACATCAAGTTAGACAAGACGTTGTTAGCAGTTTTATCCCTGGGACCCAAATTTTGTTGTCCAAATAGCCAGAGTGCACAAATGGACTTAGAAGTTGGATTTGAAAATCTTTTCTCTCAATTGTCGAGTTTATCCCCGTCATCACAAACGGAAATACAAGTGTTTAACACTTGTATTTCCATTCGAACAGTTACTATCAGCACTATAGCGCTGGACATATAGCGAGTGGATTATTGAAGCTAGAACATAAGAGAAACTTAAGATAAACGCAGCAAGATGCAGACAGCATGTTATCAGGATGAGGATGCAGGCATAGTTCTCCCTAACAAGTCTATGTAGCGAAAATGGAAGCCATTCTGAAAGGCAAGTGGAAATTTGCAAAAATGACGAAAGTGAATGATAAAGGGCATCAGATTGAAAAATCGTTGTCCAGCATCCTGAGACAGTTGAAACAAAAGGATATTATAGATTCAACCACATTTGGCCTACAGGAGCCACTATTCCGAGAATGTGGAGCTTACTCAAAATAATTAAAAGTGGAATTCCTTTGAAACTTATTCTCGATATGTGTAACTAGCTGTATCATGCCGTGGCAAAATGGCTGCCTAGGTTGCTGGGGCCTGTTAGGCAGAAGATAACAAGACAGCCTCAAAGACATTTGAGCTTATCGACTCCGTGAAAGAAGTAAATATGAAAGGACGAAGAATACCTTCTTTAAACGTCACCGCCCTTGTTGGCAGATGGCAATTCACTGTCATCAAGCTCGTTGCCACAGTTAACCTAATGGAGCCTTATGTAGCTCTATGTCACTCCGAGTTTCAGTCATGATTGCCGATTCACCGTTCCCCATGTAGTGAATCGCAGTGGCTATGTGGCATGTCCGTTCCACTACACCGACGGTGGCCAAACGGATAAAGTCGTGGCGTTTGGACGTGAAGGTCGCGGAATCGAATCCTCCCACCGCCGGTCAACTCCCCCACTTGGCAACCCTCTGCTGGCCACGGTCCCCTTCCTGAAAATTGATGTATACTGTTGTTTCACTCATAAAAGAAGTAAAAGATAAGAGATAAAAGCATGTCATAAAAAAATAAATTTCATTTTCGGTTTCTACAACTATCCACCTTACACTAGCGTGCTGCAGTTGTTGTTGCTACCTCAAGGCACCTTCTGCTCAAAAGGAAAAGAAGAACGAGAAATGGTGGAACATTAAATCCAGAGTGATAGGGTGAACAACTATACATAGGACAAAAATAAACTGCCCAACGGCTGTTGTCGCGCTTATGGATTAACTCACATGTGACGTAGCACAAACAGGAGACGACGACGAAGTAACTTTTGGCAGCGGTGGCGGAAACTTTACACCACGAGCCCTCAGTTCCTGGAATGTATTCACGAACTCTTGTAGATCGACGTGCGAGGAGAACTGCATGGCCCAAGACTGAAATGACAAATGAACGAGGATTGCACGGAAAATTCAACTATTACCTGGATCAAAGACAAAATCTTTTGGCAAAGTGCATTACTATCGGCTGTCAAACCGAAACATTTAGTCAAGTCACGTAACACGTCCCGGTTAGCAACCACAACGTGGAAACGGTAGCCACAATTGATCATACAATGTTCCAGAAGCAAAAGCGTATGCATAGCGACGGTCTCATTTGAAGATAAGGAAGTGGTAAATCGGCGGCGTATCGCCCGAATAGCGTCTTTCGGTCTGCGTGTACCAAAGAAAAAATATTAGAATCTTACCATCTTACCCAGTAGGTGACCGATTGATTGCATCGCTCACTTGAAAAAACAACTGGCAAAGCTCTGGACCAACGAAATCCTCCGTGGACTCTTCTGGAAATGACAAAGCAAAATTAAGTGCCGTTGAAGAGATCCCGTGAGGGATTAGCAAAGACGTCTAGGTCTGAAGCAAAAGAGTAGTAAAAGACCTAACACCTCAAAACTGTTGTCCTAGAAACCGATGACATTGGTCATACTATGGCTTTAGACACCAAATATTGTAAACTTCTCACCCGAGTAGCAGAAAACAACAAACTTTCATTCAAAGCGATTTAGTGACACATATGCGGTCTTCACACTATCGCAAAACTGGTGGCGCACAGCTCTCACCTTGTCAGCACACTAAGATTTTGTGTCTCGTTTTAGCTCGGGACTAATTTTCGGTTGGCTGCAGACTGACAATCAGGCACTGTCTCGCGGATTTTATTCGGTTTTTGTACTTACCTCCATCGTGCAAATAAAACAGTCAAAACAACAGACGGGCATTTGACTCCGAGCCACATCGCTTCCGTTGTTTCCGATAAAACTGCCGCACTAAATATAAACTTGTTGGAATATGTCGAACATTAACCAGATAAATTCGAAGCCCTCTTGCTTTCCGCCTCCAGTGAAATATGAATCTGTTGCCGCCAATCTGTAGCTCCTATAAATTCAAACCAGTGAAAAATCCCCGTGCCATCTTCTGATAAAAGTGAAGCAGAGCACTGATCGGTCCTGTAAATCATGTGTTACAATGCAAATTTAGCGACACTCTATGCTGATGTGAGATTAAATGGGGCAGCAACGCAACCGCATAGAATAAAAGGATTACCATGTGAGGAACAATTGGAATGAAAAACTAGATTAGAAATAGTAAACGATCTTCGCAACACTTTCATCGTAAAATTTCGTGATATTTTGTGTTTGCAGAGAACGGGAGGTCAACCAGCGATGTCTCAGTCTCCGAGTTGGCTACTCCTCCTGAACGCCTCTCTGGATGCTTTCTAATTACCTGCATCTAAACTACACATTGTTTCCTTGTGGTAAAGGTATTTTCACAAAGGTCCATCAGGTTGACTGATGTTCAATAGTCAGTCTAGAGGGGTGTCTACACCCTAATCCCAAACCAACTACGGACGAACCACGAAGCATACGCCTGTGGACTAACCGGCATCGGTAACGAAGCAGTGTACTGCGGAGCTACCACTAAGGGATCATGAACTGAGCAATCAGTGCATTACGTGACCCTCAGACCATCCTAGTGTTTTATGCGTCAGGTCGTTCCGTCAAAGGCTCGGAGTAGGGTTCCTCTCTACTTACCTTTGAGCAACCAAGTAGTATGATGCCCACAGAGGAACCATGGGTCTCGATGGATAGCCTATGAAGTGAAGTCGGAAAATGAAAGAACTAGCGTGCGGTGAATTCCGCAGACTTTTTTTTATTTTCCTCGCGCATTACCAACGGGGATTCCACTGTATCTTCATCATGATCGGTCCACCGGGAAAGCACCAATGACCGCTTGACGAGGCCTAGTTACACGTTATCACAGATTGAATTACGCACAGCTGGTAGAGAGTGAATCAACAGGGAGGGAAAAAGAAAAGATAAAGTCAAGCGGAAGATCCAATCATGCACAACGAAGCTAGTAAGCCGCAGACTCAATCGGGAAATCAATGGGTGGAGGAATAATTGATCTAGGCAGATAGTCTTTCATTCCGCCATTCCCCATAAGGTTTCGGACATGCAATTGTTAAAACGAACGGATTTGGCTGAGGGCTCCCATCCGCCTCCTACTTAGTGACTGCAATTTCCAGCAGTCCATACACTTATAAGAACCGCAAAAACAAATTGTACGGTGCATCGCAGGATAATAAGTACCCGGTGGGTCATTGTTTTCAGCAGGGTGGGCAGTGATTAGTCTGCATTTCACGAAAGTTCCTGCGGAGGGCCAACAAGTCATAGTTTTGAGAATGAGACCACCAAATCAAAGGCTAGTGAAAATGCCAAAAGAAAAGAAACATTTGCGGAATAAGCAATTGAAAAGTATAGGTCGACAAAATATCTTCAAAAATAACCAACACCCGCAAACGACAACGCAGTTTCACGTGGTGTGACAGCTTCCCAGTCCTAACAACCAACGAGATACAAAAACTAGCTTATCTCGAGCTGAGGATCAAATCACACCTAGAAGGTCTGTGCAAAGATGAATCAATGAGAAACAAATGAGGCATTCAAGTGATTTGACTGACTGCGCCAAACGTCTCGTCAAGACATTTTTTCACACTTCAGGAGACGAAGCAGCTCAAGATGTGGGCTAACGTGAAGTAGGAATAGTCTTGAGTGAGAAGGCTGAAACAGCCCTTTTAGACTGGATCCCAGTCAACAGTCGCTTGTGTGCCATGAGACTGCAGGGATCAGTGGGTGTCCGAAAGGATAGTAGTGTTAAGCGTAGTTTACTTGTTATCTCGGCATACGCTCCAACAGACTGCAGCACTGACATGCAGAAAGACGGGTTTCGCGGTAACCTCGTCACTCTTGTTCGGAAGAGCAAACGCTCTGACATTGTAGTGGTAGCAGGTGACATTAATGCGCAAGTTGGAAAACTGAGTGCATCGGAGTCCTGTTTAGGTGGACGATGCGCCTTGCCAGCTCAGCGAACAGACAACGCGAAAAGACTTCTCCGACTCTGTGCAGATGATCATTTATTCCTATCTGGTACGAATTTTCGACATTGTTCGCGTCGCACTGTGACTTGGTGCTCTAGCTCTTTCAGTCAGNCTTGGCATACGCCCCCAACAGACTGCAGCACTGACATGCAAAAAGACCAATTTTATAACGAACTCGTCACCCCTGTTCAAAAAGGCAAAGGCTGACACTGTAGTTGTGGCAGGTGATTTTAATGCACAAGTTGGAAAACTGAGTGCATCGGAATCCTGTTTAGGTGGGCGGTGCGACTTTCCTGCTCAGCGAAAAGATAACGCGGAAAGACTTCTTCAGCTTTGTGCAGACAATAATCTATTCCTATCTAGTACGAATTTACGAAACAGTTCGCGTCGCACAGCGACATGGCGCTCTAGCTCGACAGATAGTCTGAGTCGGATTGACCATATTGATATAAGCTACCGTTGACGCGGTTCTGTTCAAAACCTTAGACTCTACTGGACCACACGTCGAATCGGACCATGCGTTAGCTTTAATGCGATTTTTGCTGCAGCCCAACGGCCTTCGACGCAAAACAAACCCGACTGGCTGTCGAACGTCTGTCTGATTCGGTTGTTCGCAACAGCTACGGACATGAACTATCCTAAAAACCAAGAACTTTGTCAAGCAGTGACGTAGACGAAAACTGGTGGGTTAATGTAGCCGAAGAGATGGAAGTGGTGTCCGCTTCAGGTAACAGTCAGAGATTGTTTAAGATAATACGTGACGCCGGAGGGCGGTGAAATTCGATTAGTCAAATCGCGCGACAGGAATGGGGCTCATTCATGGAAGGCAATCAAGGATGGATCGTTGGGCTAAACACTTTAGCTGGCCACAAACTAACGTATTTAGTCCAACGTCTGTAGCTGCAAATGCCAGGGAAGTGTCGGTCCACCCACCAACGGAAGTGCAAGTAAAGTCTAATATTCGACTTCTGAAGGGGGAAAAGCAGCCGGTCCAGACGACCTGCCTCCAGTTCTTTTCAACCTGGGTGGAGCAGCTTTGGCGAAATCAGTTACCTACTTGAATCTTGGTAAATGGAACGAGGAACGCATTCCGTTATCGTGGGGTGAGTCACTGATTGTACCCATCTTTAAGAAGAGCACGCGAAGTGATTGCAAAAACCATCGTACCACTGGTTTAATTCCGACAGTTACTAAGGTGTTAGCTTCAACAATGCTGCGCCGTTTGACACCAATTCGCGAGAGTAATTTCCGCAAGCATCATGCTCGCATACCTATGTTCGTTAATTCGAAACGACTAGTGGTGTTCGACAAGAGTGTCCCATCTCTCCATT